>UESW01004093.1:522321-559122 GCA_900491605.1 Calamus simplicifolius | reverse complement strand
CTCTGGAGGATTGAGCTCTCATCAAGGTTACATCTCTGCTGATGACAACCTCTTCTCCAAGGGGTCCCATAGCCGATACCCCTTGACTCCTCGCGGGTAGCCTAGGAACACCATCTTCTTAGACCTGGCATCCAACTTACTCCGCTCCCCAGCTCCAACATGCACATATGCTGTGCATCCAAACACCCTTAGATGGTTTAGGCTTGTCTTCCTTCCAGACCATATCTCCTCTGGAATGTCTCCATCTAACCTGGTGGCGGTGACCGATTGACCAAGTAGCTAGCTGCATCTACTGCGTCAACCCAGAACATCTTTGGAAGCCCTGCCTGCAGCCTTAAGCATCTTGCCTTTTCCAATAGTGTTCTGTTCATCCTCTCAGCCACCCCATTCTGTTGAGGAGTTCTCATCACCGAGAAGTGCCTTCTGATGCCCCACTCCTCACAAAAAATCTCTGGAACTCCCTGCTGGTGTATTCCCCGCCATTATCAGACCTCAGACACTTCACACTTTTACCCTGCTCCTTCTCCACCTCAGCCTTCCGATTTTGAACTTGGTGAAGACCTCTGATTTCTCCTTCATAAAGTAGATCCACAGCTTCCTGAGAAATCATCTATCAGGGTCATAAAGTATCTGGCCCATTCCTTGCAGAAACTGGGCTGGTCCCCCAGATCTGTGTGTACTAACTCCAGGGGTTCAGCACTCCTAGCTGTGCTGACTGAGAACTGTACTCTCCTCTGCTTTCCCATCTGACAAGGCTCACAGATCTCCATATCTCCGCTACTCAAGTCTGGAAGCAGACCTCTCTTGCTCAGTTCTTTCATCCCCTTGTCTCCCCATGTGGCCCAGGCGGTAATGCCACATCCTGTACACATCCCGGGGATCTTGCTCCACAGCTGCCACCTCAGATTCACAGTCATCACAGAGCCCTCCATCTTGTATAGATTATTTTCCAGCCTCCTCCCTCTCCACCACATGGCTCCATTGGAGATGTTCAGAACTCCACTCCTGGCACGACTGCTGAAGCTGTATCCAGTCCGCTCCAAGTACCCCAGTGATACCAGATTCTTCTTGAGTTCTGGAACATGCTTCATACTGGTAGAGTGCGCACCATACCATCAACATCCTCACCTCACTGTGCCAATACCTGCCACCTTGCAAGGGTGATTATCTCCAAGAGTCACATTCCCCTCCTCAACCTCTGTGTAAGTACTGAACCACGACCGGTTGGGAGTGTAATGATGAGAACAGGCTGAATCCAAGGTCCACATCTCTGTGCTGTGCCTGTGATCATCTGATACAACCAAGAGATCATCCTCCACCTCCTGATCTGCAACTGTACTCACTGACTCAGATCCTCCTTTTTCTCCCTTCTGATTTTTCCACTTAGGACAATTCTTCTTAAAATGTCCTACCTCTCCATACTTATAGCACTTCAGCTCTCTCTTGCCTTTCCTGGACTTTGATCGTCCTCCAGACTTACTTCTGTCCCTGCCCTACCTCTGCCTGTCCTTTCCCCAACTGATAGACCCTCCTGGGGAACAGCTTCCTTGGTCATCTTCTCCCTCTGCTCATTCGTTCGAAGCACCGAGACAATATCTTCATAAATTAATGTCTCCTTCCCATAGAGCAGTGTTGTGACCAATGAGTCATAAGACGTGGGCATTGAACATAAAAGCAGAAGTGCTTCTTCTTCCTCCATCTTGACCCCGACATTCAGAAGTTCATTGCTCATCTGGTCGAATATCTGGATGGACCCAGCACATCTCCACTTCTGACATCCGAAGGCTGTAAGAGGCGCTTCTTCAACATCAACTTGTTGCACATATTCTTCCCCATATAGAGGGTGTGCAACTTCGTCCAGAGTCCCTTCGGGGTCTTCTCCTCCAGCACGAATAGAGGACTGAATCCGCCAGAAGCCCCTGATCATTGAACATGTCTTCTTCTCCAATGAAATCCACTGATTGTCTGTCATCCCATCTGGCCTTTCCTCCAAAAGCCAGATCTAAACCCTGCTGCACAAGGAGGTCCTCTACCCGGACTTTCCACATGGAGAAACTTCCCTTCCCATCAAACTTCTCAACCTCTATTTTTATGCTACTCCCCATGGCCAATTTCAAAAAATAGCACAAAATTTTATAAAATAGAGAAGTACCTTGACGAGATTCTGTTGAAATTATTTCAACTCCTTGAAGGCCTCCAGATTACTCCTTGAACCTGGCTGATACCACTTTGTTGGGTTTAGTCCTCTTTTCCTAATTGAGGCCGTCGTCCGGAATTAATTCCAATAGAAGCCGTCGCTTCTGCACTGGCTCCGTTCTTCACCGTGGACTTCCAAGAACTTTCACGTCCCACGAAGACTTTTCAAGCCCTTTCACGTTGCCTCCACCTGGGATCCTCACGTAGCTGAAGTCGCCAAGGGAAAACAAAACACCCCAAGCAATCACGTCTTGACGAGAGGAGTCTTGCCGAGAGGAATCCACACGACGCTTGTAGCCAGGGGTCCCGCTTAACCTGACCAAACGCGGCCAAGAACAGAGATGAGGAGGAGAGAGAGAGAGGAGGAGGAGAAGAAGAAGACGGCTGCCGCCTTGTGATGAGAGATGAAATTTCTGGGAGAAAAGAATCTGTTCTCTATTCCATCCAAACCTAGAGACTAGAGTTTAAATACATCCACGAAGTGGGCCAGGCCCAGACTCAACAAAAAACTCCCATGGACTAAACCAATGAGATTAAACTAATTCCCAAGCCCGTGTACACCCGTGACTGATTCTCCCATGGACTAAACCAATGAGATTAAACTAATCCCCAAGCCGTGTACACCCGTGACTTGATTTAATCTCAACCCTTGGACTCAAACCAGCCCAATACAAGTTAGCCCACCTGGGCCTTGATAGCACCACACCAGGCCCAACATGAAGACCCCAGATTCCTTTTCTTACTTTCCTAAAGTTGTTGAAATTTAGGAAAAAATGTTCATTTTCTAACTTGAAATACCTATTTGTTTATAATAGAGAACCATTCCTGATGGCAAAAAACAGGGGCAGAAGGGAATATTGATCTGCTAATCATACGTGATGGTGGAACCTCTTTCAAATAATCGACAAGCTTATCAATCTTCTGCTGTTGATATTTACTTTTCATTTGCTAAGCCTCAGCTAATTAATCCCTTGGGTTTGAATTCGGCCATCAAAGGGATGTTTGATCACTGTCATGCAGAGAGAAGAGAGGATTCAGACGAGACGAGAGATGGAGAAACATCTATGGAAGCTGCGAGATTTCCCCATTTCAAATGGGTTTTAATGAGTTAATGTTAGATTAGATTTCCAGGGGCAAAGATTGAAGTACAGTTTGTGTTTGGCTAATTAGGTGTAATATCAGGTCAATTCTTAAGATATCTATTTGTTTTAGTGAAGATATAGAGATAGTTCATTGTTGATGGTTGTGAAAGGCTCTCTATTGTTTGGTGCGCGAATTGCTCTGGTGGCCAGTGGCCACGAAGCTTTCAGCCAGGTGTTAGGCATCTTCAATCTCTGGAACGAGCGAGCCACAGTAAATATGGGAGAAGAGAGAGATTGAATTTCAGTATGAACTAAGAAGAGGTAGATATGGTTGGATACCATGTCAAATGTGTGACAGAATCCAATGAGCTTGATGCATTCTCGTTAGATCAGGAAACAAGCCTAATAGTTTCATGCTTCCATGAAGTATGAAAAATAATTATGAAGCACATGCACTTCTCTTTGCCTGTATAGCATTTCTAATTGCATGATCATCATGGTGAGGTTATGCAACTCTGATAATTTAAATTCATTAAAAACAACAACGTATATTTGATACCACTTTTTAATTTATTGAATCCTCAGCTCAACTCAGCTAAGCTTCATACTTTCCCAATCCATTGGCTACAATTGCTTGCATCTTGAAAATTATTCTTAAAAAATTCTTCGTTAAAATGGTATTCTCGAAAAATATCTCATGGTTCTCTTTTCTTTTCTTTTCTTTTTTTTTTTTTTTTTTGAGAAAAAAAACTCAGAGATCATAAGGAAGGAATTTAGTGGGATCATCATAATTGGTTTATGTCATTGTTGATATTATTTTGCTTCTAATTATAATTCTTCTAGATGTACATATATTTTTTATATGAAATTGAGAGCGGAAGAAAGACCTTCTCCAAAAGCCTTTATTACTCAATGAGATGAAGAAACTATAGGAGGAGGGTTAAAGAAAAACAAACGATATTTTTAAAATGCTGTGAGCTTTGATAACTTTTTCTTTAGCAAGGCATTTTCAGAAGAGTGACATGAGAATTTTTCTTAGAAGGAACAGTGATGAAAGCTCCTTTGATAAGAAGATTTTTAATTTTTTTTTTCTTCTAATTATGCCAATAAGTCACTATAGCAAATTGGTCCTGACACAATCTCCAAGCACATGGAATGGCTCTGCTCCTTCAAGATAACCATAGGTAAAGGAAGTAAAGGAAATCTCTTAGTAAGTAAGGCATTCTAAACAACCGAGAGCCTGCTCCAGATCAGTGCATGTAAAGATAAGAAAGAACAATACAATCTCATCTCCATTAGCTCCCCATACATTGGGTACGTAGTTATTACTGACATCATCCTTTTCGAGTCATCCTTTCACTGTTTACTGTCCATTTTTTAATGTTAACAACCGCATAAAATTTGAACATTGGTCAGAACCGTTGGTTTTCAAATGACTTATAGAAGGTTCACTTGAATCCACCATTATGAATCAACTATATAAAAGATTTGACGAGAAAAGAGCTTGATTTAGATACCTTCCAAGAGGTTGATCACTATTTGGAGAAAGAGAGACTGAGGGTAGGATTTGCTCCAAGAGTTAAAGATTCTTTTATCAAGAAAGAAATAATGGTCTTGCCAAATGAGTATTCCATTGAGAATATATATCCGTCTCCATGTCTCCATAATGCTACGATTGGGATGTTGGGCTTCCCTCAACAAGCGAACAATTTAGGAAAAGGTCACAAGTGAAGCCTGCCCTACTAGCAATCTTTCCGGAATCTAATCTGATTTTGCCATCTTAAAGGAATTTCATGTGTTCCAGAATCCTTTTGTATCTTTGAAGATGACTTTTCAGATTGGTGACAACTTTGTAGAGGAATTTTGACCTCTATAGCCAAATTTTTTCTATGTAGTATGCCTGGTACATGAGGGAGTTTTTAAGGCACTATGCTATCAAACTCATTTAGCTTTCTTTAATGCATTATGTGCATTTCTTGTTGTTCACTATTTTGGTTTGAAATTGTTTACCGCCAACCTTTTTTTTTAAAAGAGTTGATTGGACCGTACAAATTTCCAGTAAAACATTTGATTTTTATCTACTTTTGAGTGGAAAATTGGATTGTTGTCTACATTTCCTAAGGGGGTTTAAAATTGTTCACTGTATTAAACTTTGCTTTAAGAGGTGATGAATCTCATGAGATTACAGTAAGAGAGTAAGATTGTCATCTTCTTTTTGGATACACACACACACACTATATATATATATATATATATATATATATATATATATATATATATATATATATATATGTATGTGATTCTTCTAGTGATCCTAATTATTGTTTGAAATTGTACACTGTAGTTGTTTTAAGAGCGGATTAAACCCTTCAAATAGCTGAAAACAAAAATTGATTGCTATCTTCACCTTGAGTCAAAAATTGGGTTGTTTTCTGAAATCTGAATTTCTTGAATATATAATGTGATTTTTCTAGTGTTCATGATTAGATTTTGAAATTGCTCATTGTAGTTTTTTTTTCAAAAAAAAAGTTGTATAGAAGTCACTGCATTTTTGCTCACATTTCAATTGATTCACATACAACTCAACTCAACTCAACTCAACTCATCTAAGCCTTTTCCCACTACATGGGGTCGGCTACATGAATTTGCTTTCTCTACTCTACTCTATTCAGGACCAAGTCGGCATTCAAATTATAAATAGTTATATCTTTTTTAATTATTTTAATCCATGTTAGTTTAGATCTACCTCTACCTCTATCCGTACCATAAATTGTTAAAATATCACTCTTTCTAACTTGGCATCTAAAGGTCTACGTTATATATGTCCAGACCACCGCAATCGATTTTCTCTCATTTTATTTTAATTGAGGCTACTCTTATCATTTCTTTTGTATGTTTGTTTCTAATTCTATCTTTAAAGTTTTATCACATATCCATCTTAACATACGCATTTCTGTTACACTTAATTTATTCACATATTTTTTTAATATTGCCCAACACTCTATAAACTGGCCTAATAGCGGTTTTATAAAATTTTTCTTTTAATTTTAATAGGATGCATCAATCATATAATACTCTCGAAGCACTCCACTTCATCCATCTTGCTTTAACTCTATGATTCACATCTTCACCTATTTTATCTTCTTGCTGGATAATTGATCCCAAATACCTAATTTTTTTAATCCTTGATATCTCTTGGCTTTTAATCTCTATTGTTTCTTCATTTGTATTTGTACTCCCATTAAAATTATATTTTATGTATTCAGTTTTAGTTCTACTAATCATAGTTGTCAGATCCGACCCGAACATCGACCTGGCCAAGGGCTCGAGTCATCGGGTCACTGGTTCAAACCATTGGGGTCACCGGTTGAACTATCGATTCAATTATTTTAAATAAAAATTAATTTATATTAATAAAAATTAATTTTTAATAAAAAAATTAAGATCAAGATGATAATAATATTAACATCTAATGCCATAAAAATTTTAAATTATAACTATACAAACATATTAAACTAATAATTTAAAAATAATATTATAATAATTTTTAAAATTTAAATATAAAGAGTTAATTATATTTGCTTGTGAGCCTAATAAAACTCTTTCTTTCTCTCCTTCCTTCCTCTTCTTATGCTTTTAAATTTTCTGTTTCTATCTCTCTGTCAGTTTTCTTTGGCTACAGTTTGGGTTTAGAGAGCAACGATGGTTGGGGTGCCTTTTCTGAATGAGGAAAATAAGGAGGGAGACGAGCGGTTCCCACCTGATGTTTTTATCCTCGACTGAAGGAATTAGAAGGGGAATTTATTGAGGAGAGAGAGGAGGAATGGTGAGCTTAAGAGAACTTTGTTTTTCCCCTTCTTGTGGTTTTCCATCTTCTTTGTTTTCCCCATCTTGTGGCTTTCCATCTTCTTTCGGAATTTTGGGTTGGGATGGGAAGGGAAAGGGTTGTTGGGGCGCACAAAGGAAAGTCTAGCCAGGTCGCCTCGAAAGTTGAAAAGAGCGAAGGCTAGAATTTGAAATGGCACAACACGTAATCCCATCCGGTTTGGACCGGGTTGATCGGTTCATAGGTGAACCAAACGAGTTAACCGGGTTATTTCGAGTGTCTTATATATCCGATTTTATGTTAGAACTGGATCGGCTTGGCCTTCAGGCCCGGTTCAACCGGTTCAACTGGCCTGTTCGGTCCGGTTCTGACAACTATGCTACTAATCTTAAAACCTTTAGATTCTAAAGCCTTTTTCAAATCTTTAGCTTAGCATTTACTTCAAATTAGTTTATCAATCAACACTATATCATCTACAAATAACATACACCATGGGATATTATTTTGAATATGTTGATTAATTTATCCATAACTAAAACAAAAAGATACGAACTTAAGGTAGATCCTTGATGTAAATTTACAGTAATTAAAAAATTCACTAGTTTCATCTATTGCTGTTTTAACAATAGTTATTGCCCTATCATACATATCTTTTATCATTCTATGTACCTTTTGGTAACTCCTTTTTCCTCTAAAACCATCATATTATTTCTCTATGTACTCTATCATATGCTTTCTCTAAATCAATAAAGACTATATGAAGGTCTTTTTCTTTTCCCTATATCTTTCCATCAATCTTCTTAGTAAATAAATAGCTTACATGGTCGATCTTCCAAGCATAAATCCAATTGATTATTTGACACAAAGCTTCAGCTCTTATTTGATTTTCTATTACTCTCCCATAATTTCATTGTATGACTCATTAGTTTAATCCTTCTATAATTTGCACAGTTTTGAATATCTTCTTTATTTTTGTATATGGATATTAATATATTTTTTCTTCAATCAACCGTCATTCTTTTAGTTGCTACAATCCTGTTAAATAAATTGGTTAACCACATGACTCCAATTTCTCCTAAGCCTTTTCAAACCTCAATAGGGATCATATCTGGTCCTAATGCCTTTGCATTTTTTATTTTATTCAAAGTCTTTTTAACCTCAATCATGCTAAATCTATGAAAAAAAATTTATGTTTATTTGTTACTCCTAGGTTATCATATCCTTCTACCCTTAAATTTACTAAATTATTTTTATTTAATAATTTTTTAAAATAACTTTTTATTGTTCTTTTATCTCTTCTTCTTTTACTAAGACTCTTTTATCTTCATCCTTAGTATATTTAATATAGTCAAGATCTTTTATTTTCTTTTCTCTTAGTTTTGCTAGTTTATATATAGTATTTTTACCTTCTTTCATATCTAGCCTATATATAAATCATTATAGGTTTTAATTGATTCACATGTTACACTGATTTTTTACTTACCATGGAAGCTCACATATTGATGTTCAATGTTATTCCAACTGTATGCATTATAAAAAAGAATGTCCTTGTCTTTGCCATTTAATCATTATGTATGTGTTTAGTGCCTTAGCAATGCCTCTGTGCTGTTGCATTGAATGTGGTAAAAGAATGATCTATTGTTGTAGAATGGTGCATTAACTAAAGGATGAAAAGTACATGATGTGTGCAAGTCTATGTAATGAGGGCTAGTGCCCATTTTTGGTTGGGCTTAGTTGCTTAATACTTGTATTGGAGCACTATAACTCTAGACTGTTATGCTATTGCTGTTCATCTGTTTGCTTAAATGTTTATCATGAGAATAAGATGCAGTCCTACTGAGCTAATTTTTTTATGGAAATACAATCGCAAGAAAATTCCAGGATGTGCCTCCAATATCCCTCAAATTGGTATCAAGATGTTTAGCCCATGCAAAATATATTTTACAAGTAGTTTGAGAGACATAAGAACCTACATTTTTCTGTTGATATAAACTTTGCTTTAGTTTCCAAAACCACAATTCTATTTTAGCATACCAAAAATAAAAAAAAAAAGTTTGTGCAACGCAAGGACAACCCTTCAATGTTCTCTTAATTGTTTCTAGAATTCCAAAAAAAAAAGCCTTGCAGGAAAGGTTTGATACAAGAAATCTCATTCGTCATTAAAGGACAAATTATCACCAAGAAAGCCAGAATGAAACACTCTCTTGGCTAACGTTGGCATTTTATATCAATGCAATAAAGTTTGTTGGAACAGTTAAACAAACTGCATAGAAGCACTTATTTTTTATTTATTTTTTGTTTCTGTTTTTGATTGCTAGTAAGTTTATATTGAAGCGGAAAACTTGAGGCTGGAGAGTGACCCCTGTCAATTTTCAAAGAAAGAGATCATTATCAATATAGAGTACAAATACTGTCCAAATCTCACCATAATAAATACTCTAGGTCTTATTATTCCTGCTCCAGGTCGAAAGAATCGAATTTTACAGGTATGCTACAGTTGTTGCTTTTGTGTTCATTCATCAAATTCAAAATACTATTACCTCTGAGCTGCTCGATATGCTTTAGTGTATCATGATTCAAATTGTAGTACCATGGTTCCAACTTAACAATTTGTATCTAAAGATTTTTTTTTGGTATTTTGGTATAACCTATGTGTTGCAATGTGAGTAGAATCTTCCTAATGAGATAAGTTTGCATGGACACCCTTTTCCCTTCTTCTGCATTGGTATTCTTCCATCTCTGTGTTTTCATTAATAACTGTTGACAGCTGATTATGGAATTTAATAAAGCTGCATTTCAGAAGAGTACCAGCTCTTCAGTTAGCTGGTCCTTGCAACATTTCATTGTCATGGATATGTTGGTCTTTGCTGATGGCATCATGAGACAATTTCATGAATTTGATACTTAGCGATGCCTTTGCTTAATAATGGGATTATATTTCTGCATTTTAAAGTGTCTTAATGTGATGAAGCAAATGTAAAAGAAAATTTATGTGCGCACATTCAAGCTGAATTCTTTTGAGTGGTATAAATTAATATGATTAAGAGCGAAAAATTTTATGACTAGTATAGAGATATATGAGGTTTGGAAAATCTTCTCATCTTCCTTTTACTGTGAAAAAATTGAGAAAAATGGTACAACAAAACCACTCAAGTTTAGCCTTAAGCCCTAAAACCCCCATGTACCCTTTTTTCTCCTTTCTTGTACCCTCAAAGGAAAAGGAGCCTAAAAAGTTTTTATAGGACTCATATTTATAGTGTTTCCATGGTGCTTGCCTCTCTTAATTTTCAGATTTAAGCCAGTCAATGGCTAGGAAACAAGGCAATATAAATAGAGAATGAATAAAACATCAGTAAGGAGCATAACTAGGTTACAAATCTTTTGGTGAAGAAAGATTATGTCACTACTCATTTCAGAAATTTGTAAAAAAAATGGGGGATATTTAATTTTATTATGGTCTTTATTGATTTAGTGAAAACTTATGATAGGATACCGAGAAAGGTAATTTGATGGGATTTAAGAAGAAAGAGAGGAGACATAAGCAGTGTGTTGAAATAATTGAGGTCATGTATGCTAGAGCATTGCTAAGCATTAGAGTTGTTGTGGCACAACAAGTGCATTTCCAATTACTATAATCTTTCATCAATAATTAACACTAAGTCCATATCTTTTGACAGTGTTTGTGGATAAATTTATTGCTAATGTTAAGAGGTAAAACAATGTATGTTTCGTATGGCTGATATAGTGTTGATTGATGGAAAACACCTAGATAAAATGCTAAATTGGACTTATGAAGGAAAGCTTAGAAGATGAGGATTTAAAGATTAGTTGGACAAAATAGAGGACATAAAATATAAACATAGTGAGAATGAAAGATGGTGCAATAATAATTAAGTTTATGTGAGGCCTAGCCTCTTAGGCCTGCCTGTTACTATCAAGTGCCCAATCTACTTGACTGACCTATACCAAATCAAAAAAAGGAACACAGTTTGTTTAAAACTGATATTGACTTGACCCTAGTCCACTTGACTGACTTAGGATCCTGAAAACCCAACAGAATTGGGTGGAGTGTGCACCACACAAGCGAGAGTGATGGAGACAATTGAAATTGGAGCCTTACTAACTCTTGGATGGACTTGGAAGGAAGCTCTAAATCTCCAAAAAGTCCTCTATATAAGATCCTCTTTCCCCCTTGAGGTCTATTGCTGATCATCGCTTATTCTTCTTTGGTCATTGGCAAGTCCTAGCCGTCATTGGCAAGTCCTAGCCGTTAAGCCACCTAAATCTTGTTGAAGATAGGGGGGAAGTCCTCCACCTTTGGTGGCTACCATTGCAAATCAATTTTTGCAAGGAATCGAGGGTGGTTGAGGCCTCCCTTGTTCTAAGGAGTTGGCCCTATTTCGAAGTAAAAAAGTGTTATTTCCTTTTTCATCGAGTCCCATGCTATTCTCAGTTGTAGAGCATTGGACCCAAGCCACTGGGTAGGCAAGCTACAGGTCAATTGACAGCCAATGGTGGTATGTTCAAGTTTTCGTTCTAATCTCTTATTTCTTTATTGAATTCCTCTATTTTGATTGATCTTTTTGACCGACCGTCATATCACTGGCCATTTGTTGTCTTTACTTTTGTTGATCGCCTGTTTAACTGCTGACATTGCCACCCTAAATGCTACTCATCCCCTTCTTCCTTTGTTTGAGAAAGCTGAGAAGATTGGGAGTTTCTACCTATCCCTTCTTTTTCTCTCTCCTCTCTCTTCTCTTATTTCTCTTTCTCGTATTTATGTTCTCTATTAAAAAAAAGAAAATTTTGTTTCTTTGTTTCTTTAAGTGGACTATAAATGGACCCCAACAGAATCTCCTCTCCTTTGTTCCCCTTAGTGTGCCAGTGGTGGGCCTGGATCATATTGGTAATTGCTTGTGTTGGTATCGATCCCAACTTTTGTGGAATATCATTGGACCTATCATTGATGACTTCTATTATGATACTTTTACTCAAACTAATCTTCCATCCCTTGATGTAGCCAATTGTTTACCTAATCTACCCAACTAGGGTTGCTAGATGCTATTGCCTAGCCAACCTTGTCCTTGTGTTTTTTATCTCTGACTATATTTATCCTATAAATTCCTTTGACTGATTAATTTGGATTTGTATGAATATAATCATCTAAGTTAATTTTCTTTGTTTTCCTTGTGGTTGAAGAATAATGGTATTTGCTCTTGTAATTAAGACATTTGACCTCGTGAAGCATCAGAATTATGGGTCAAGTTATGTGTTTGAGGCTATGATTAATTTTAGTGAATGGGTTGTGAGGCTTTGTTGACTTAGAGTGTTAAGTACTTCTACTCCTAATATTTTATTATGCATGGTACATGTTTTGTTTAAAAATTTATATTGGTTAGTTTTATGCATGCATTTCAAGAAAATAATATAAGGATTTAAGTTTGAAATTATGAAGTTAATTGGTGCATATTTTTATGTGTTTAAATGTTATGCAGGCCTTGCATGAATAAAAATATATTTTTAAATTATGGTCAAGCATGAAATACTTTGTTTGGATAGAAGACTAAATTATGATGCATCAAAAACCATGTTGAATTAAATGGAAATATCAATTGTTATGAAATCGGTTTTCAAACCTTGTGTAAAATATATGAAAATTTGAATTGATTGTATGATTGAGATAGAGGTTTGGAACTGATGCTATATTTACTCTCTCTAGTCTAACTATGATTTGAATTTAGCCACCAAGGTTGACTATCAGTCACAGGTGTGTAGAAACAAGTTCCTTTCAAGCCTAGCTAGTTGGGGCAATCAATGGCACATTTTTGAATTAATTGTATGATCGAGGCACCGATTTGAAACCGATGTTATGTTTACCCTCTTTAGTCTAACTATGATCCAAACATAGCCATCAAGGTTGACTGTTGGCCACACATGTCTAGAAGTGAGTTCTTCTCAGGCCTAGTTAATCTGGGCAATTGTCAGACCATGCTGTTTATCAACATGTTTTCACGTGTTCAGGAACATGTTTACTTTTGAACTTAGCCAATCAAGACAATTGCTGGCACATGCTATTCATTATCATATATTCACATGTGTTCTGGAACATGTTTTCTTTCGAGCCTAGCTAGTTGAGATGATCATTGGCGGGTGCTATTTGTCGACATGTTTTCACGTGTTTAGGAATGGGTATTCTTTTAAGTCTAGCTTATCAGGGAAACCACTCGCACCTACTATTTGTCAACATCTTTTCCATGTAGATCAAAGCTAATTTCCTTTTGGACCTAGTCAGTTGAGACAATCACTGGTACACTTATCAGCTTATTTTGCATTCAAGAGCTAGTCTTTATTGGCTTTGTCACAGGCCTAATCATGATCATGATTTTAGTGACTAAGACCAAATATTAAAATGGTTCTAGGAAAAGAAATGAAAAAGGGGTTTTCGAATCAATGTATTAAATATTTGAAATTTTGATTAGTATGTTCTTTAAGAAATTCTATAATGGAGTTGGCGAATTACTTCATTTTGTGATTGATAAACATATAATATATAAATTGGCTTTTTTATATATGTTATGTTTGATCCAACTAGAGGTAAAGGTTGCTTAGTGATCTATTACCTTTTCTTGCTCTTTTTTGGATATCAAACAATAACTCGACTAGGTCAAGGGAAAAGTTCTGAATGGTTAAGACTATTTTGATTTTCTATGCAAAACAGTGATGCAATCTTTGAAATATTTTTTAGAGACAGTGTCTGTTTTACTTGTTATGATATTATGAAATTTAGAATTATCTATGAGATGTGTTGCTTAAAATCATACCACTAGATATTGTCTTTATGATGAATTTGCTCTTGAGATCTTAGAAGTTTGCAGGTAGGCTTAGCATGTTTTGCAGGCTCAAAATCTATTGGATATATGGTCGTCTACCACATCTCGGCTTGAGCTGATTAGTTGATGCGTAACAATTTAATGACAAAGAGATATAACAAGTGATCATTTTTATACAAAATAATTAGAGCTAGTTGGATAAATTTGTGAGATGCATTTATAAAATTATGCAATAGGTGCATACCTTGGAGACTTGAGGAAGAGTTTTATATAGCAATAATAAGACATGCTATGTTATGACTTTGGGTATTAGGCAATAAAGAAAGTGCATGATGGCAAGTTGAGTGTGGCAAAAATGAGAATGCCAAGATGGGTATATGGTACTACTAAAGAATAAAATAAGAAATGAAACTATTGGAGGAACTATAGCGACTGTAGAAATTAAGAACAAAGTGTTGAAAAATCAATTGGGATGATATAAACATGTACAACGAAGCTCTAAGGAGACTCTCATAAGGATGGGGTTTTTTGGTTGGTATAAAGTTTGTAAGCAAAGCAGGGAAAACCTATAATAACATAATGGAAGTTGTGAGAAAGGATATGAAGAAACTTGAAGTAACATCCAAGGTGATTCTCAAGCCATCTCAAATAGTTGGGATCTGTCTGTTCAATGTAAGAATGGCAACTTGGAGAACTAATCAGCGCAAGTTAGAGAGATCATCATGTGTGGTTCCTTTCTCTATATTTGACTCAAAATGTTTCTCTAGTAATCATTTTTCAATTTAGCATTGTAAATTTGAACATGTTTCTTTTGCCTTGATACAACTTTTATTGAGGTTACTGTTTAATTTCTATGCATGGCATTTCCATTTTATTTTGGCATATATGTTTATAAACATCTCCCCTTCCAAGACTATTGAAGATTAGCCTCATCATTTTCATTTGATACAAAATTTGATTACACCTATGAATTTTATCTTTTTTTCAATTGATTATTTTGCACCTAATTATCTACTTCCCTTGGAGTTGATCTGCATTTCTAGAGGCTACAATTCATGAATTTTAGGGTTATGCCTTTTTGAACAGTCAAACCAAGAAGTTGGATCCACAAGACCTCCATCAGCCAACTCACTCAGGATATTAATTATCTTGATTGGAATCTTTGCAGGGGCAAGCTCGTGCAGTGGAGGCACTCGTGTGTGCTAAAATGCAGCACAAAGAGTTCATCATATTGTGTCTTGAAGATTGCAGTGATTGGAGTAATGCCACTACACGGAGAATAGTGATGCAAGTTTGTATAGTTTCATTTTTGCAGTTTATGGTTGCCATTTGTTAATTTCTTTCCTGCTTTTTGCACACCAATCGATTACTGCTTGCTCTATGAATTCAGCCATTCTATTGCTTGACTTAAATTTGTAATTAATATCTTGTTCCTTATTTGGTGCAGATTGATCCTGAGCTATCAAGGACTGTCATAGTCTCCACAAAGCTTGATACAAAAATTCCTCAATTTGCACGATCTTCGGATGTTGAAGTTTTTCTTAAGCCACCTGTCTGTACTTTGGATGGTTGTTTATTGGGCGACTCACCCTTCTTTACTTCTATGCCCTCTGGGAGAGTTGGTTTTGGGCATGAAGCTGTTTACAGATCAAATAAGGAATTTAAGAAAGTTCAACATCTTTTTATCTTAGTACTTTGAATTTTGATTTTAAATTCTGCCAGTTTGGATTTTTTTGGAGTTTGTTTATTTCTTTCTATCAAATTACTCTCAAGCCTTTTGAAATACATGAAGCTAAAAGATATCTTGGACTATTTAATTTTTTTCTTATCCACTACATAGGCTGTGGTGTCAATATAGTAGGGTGCCATTTAGGAATTGGTTGAAATGCAAATTCATGTCACTTCACATGAACCCAGACTCGTGACATGTTACGTGCAAATTTGTAACCCAACCCAAGGTGGTTGTTTATGAGACATAGGTGGATAGAAAAAGTCTTAAAATGGTGAGATGTAATAGCTAAAGAGTTATGGTAGTTTAGGATTAGAAAACTACTCTATGATCTTTTTTTTTTTTTTTTTGAACTTATGGCAGTAATGGCAATAATGACCCGGCCCATAGATTATCACTTTATCTGGGCTGATTTTTTTCCCTATTTTCTCTCAAAATAATAAGAGAATGAGCTTTAAGGTTGAAATTTAGTATTTTATTTGAAACATTGCAATCTTTTGAGTTCTACCCACTGACTAGCTTGTTAAACTACTAGCCCAAAAACATCTGCAGGAACACATTATAATTTCTAGGATTTGGTGGTCTGCACAGTAGGGCACTAATTTTGAGGTCGTTTTGAAACATTATCTGATGCCCTACTACACAGGGATAGTTGACACCAAATAATGTTATTTGGGCTTTTTTTCAAACATATGCTATGCTTATAAGGATGACTAATCTAAGAGAGAACTTAGCTCTCCTCCTATTGTCTTATATGTGAGGCCGCTGCAACTATTGTGCCACTTGCCATGAAAATGTTCAATGTATCCGGTATCAGAATTGTGTTAAGTTCCATCACTAGACAATGTAGAAATTACTTAATCTGGAACTGAGCTAAAGATGTAAATTAAACTAGGATTTGCTGTGCATCTATTAATTTTGGAGCAGTAAAATGCATTGATGAAATAGCTTGGCTAGAATGAAGTAACCCACATATGTAGACTTATATGTCGATCTTAATTTTGTCTTAAAGCATAGCTTTGGATGTCTTATTAAATGGTAGTTCTATATTGAGTTTACAAGCAAAAATGTATACTAGCAATTCTTTCCTAACATCATTGGTGCTGCTCATATTTTATCTTCATTTCTATTTTTCGGTGCCAAAGCAGGCCATTTCTTTGAGAGAGCTGGAAGATATTGCTTCTTTAGAGGAAAAGTTAGGTAGATCATTGTCGAAGGAAGAAAGAAGTAGAATAGGTGTAAGCAGCCTTAGGTCATTTTTGGAAGAATTGCTGCGGAAAAGGTGCAGAGGTTCTCTTTTTCCATTTAATATTCTGGGAGTAGTTTGAGGCTTGTATTTGCTAATTATATATTTTTTGGGCAAAGGTACTTGGAGAGTGTTCCACTAATTATTCCACTTTTAGAGAAGGAATTCCGGTGCACAACAAGGAAGCTACATGAGGTTAATCAAGAACTTAGGTATACAGTTTCCACCTTTCTGACTAGTTAATATTGTTGTTGTCCTCAAACTTATAAGCCTTTTTAAATGTCAATTTGTATTCCGTGTGTGCAAGGTATTCTGCTGTTAGTGCTGTGAATCTACTCTAAAACTTTATGGGTCTCTCTCTATCTCGTATGTGTGTGTGTGTCTGAATTATATGGTACATTTAATGGATATTACGTTTCTCACTTCATGGTGTGCCTATCTGCATGCAGCAATTTGGATGAAGTAAAACTGAAGGAGAAGGGACGTGCATTCCATGACTCATTATTGACAAAGGTTTCTATCTATTTGTGCATTTAGATATAAAACAGATGTAATATATGTTTAATTTTAGGAGGTCATATGGAATAAAGTTATTTTATAAAATGATGTTATGATTGGTAAAATATATGGTCCTATGCACATGTTTGAACTGATCAGTCTCTACAAAGCTGTGCTAATAGCGGGGTCCTTCTTTCAGTTATCATTGCTGTTGAAAGGGACGGTGGTGGAACCTCCTGATAAATTTGGTGAGCTCTGTCTTCTTTCTTTGAGGATACAGACAACAGCTTGATATTCTGTTGGCACATCTTCAGCAATTGTTTGTGCAAAGAAATTATCTGCAATGTTTGGATCTGGTTTCAGGGGAAACTTTACAGGATGAAAGGACCAATGGGGGAACTTTTATAGGAACTGACAGTCTCCAGTTTCCACACAAGATGATGCCTGTAAGTTCTGTTCATCTGATAATCTAGTTGAGATACTGAACCCAGATTGCTTGCAAGCTATATCTCAGATTACAACTGCCATTATGTGGAACTACACCTAAAATCACTCTGAAATTTTCTGTGTATAGACTATAAAACATCTATTACACCTTTAAATTTCTGCTTAAGTATGAAAGCTAAGCTGAGAAGAAAAAAATCAAGTTTGAAAAGGTTAGATATATTTCCAAGATATTGTCATGTTAGGGTTTGGAATGCCATGTACAAGTAAAATAAGCAGTGGCAGTCAACAGCTGCTGACAATGTTTTTCTAGTAAATGGATAATGCTTTTATGAATGTGATAGTGAAGCCGAGTCCATCCAATACAGTGAAATGAAATCTTATTTTCAGTTGCTAGCGTGAGGACTACTTGTTCGTTTGAGTTATCTCTTAAGCTTTTGACCTTGAACAGAACTCCATTCATTTTATTAGCTGGCCGAGCCAACTATTGAGAACTTGGGAGAACCTCATTATTAGAGCGTGCTTGGGAAAGCCACATGGGATTGGTGGGATCGGTTGGAAATAGATTGGGGAGTAGGAACAGGGAAGAAGGCAAGAGGGAGAACACATAGGGTTGTGCCTGCATGATCCTTCAGGGATGGAGGGAAAAAAAGAAAAAAGGGACATTTTCCCATGGGTTCACCCTAGGATGAAAAAAGCGACATTTTGATGCCTTCCTTTTTCCCATCCTGGGGGAATCAGGCAAGCATGACACCATTATGCCCTTCTTCCCCCTCTCCCCTGCTCTCTGTCTTTCTCCTCAGGCCATTTGGGACTTAAAAGGGCACCTTGGATGTTAACATAAACTTTGACCTCCTCTTGGTTTGGTCTATCTTTTTTTGTTCAAAAACTGCACTGACAGGCTAATTCAACCTCAATGTGAGCTCATAATGTTTTATTTTTCTGAAATAAAGCAATTTAGATGTTTCCCTGGACTTGACCTCCTTCCAAGCAATTAAGAAATGTTTTCGAAGATCTGCCTAGGGTGCCCCACCTGCCTTGGAATCTAGCACCTGCACATTCTTCTAGATACATTCCACTACCTCTTTCAATGAATGTATGTCATTGATACCAAATTCTAATGAGGCCTTAATTTCTACTTCTTTTTTCAACTTTTTGAGCATACATTTCATGATTCTGCAAAGAATAGCCCCCAAATGAGAAGGCTTCTTTCCTGGCAGCTTCCTAATTCTTATGTTATTGTTGCTAGCTATTTCAATGTAACTTGCAATAGTGATATAGGCTTGCCAAGCTCCCGTTTGCTTGTGTAAATGTCTGGTTTGTTGGTATGCTGATTCTAGATATGGCAATGTTTGAAAGAGACTTTTTACTTGTGGAATAAGTGCATACAAATAGTGCAAAGGCATGCACTTAGAGAGCTCTTGTTTCTTTATGTGATGCAGATGCATGGAGGATTTAGTAAGCACACTCGTTATGTCACTTGGTCCCTCCATAACAAGGTCACAATTTTTACCTCGGAAACAGTAATATGCTTGACATGACTTCGCTATAATTTATTTTTTTGTATAAATTATGTACAGAATAGTGCTGGATTATGCCAATTCCTGGACTCGTTTTCTGGCATAGAGCACTCTTCTAGTGGAAATTCTACTTGTTTGGGTGGCCTGCAAGAGTCATCCTTTGGATCAAATGACAATAAACACGAAAGATTGAAGACAGATTCAAAAGTTAACAGTGTGACACAAGGTGTTGACTCAAATACCTCTAGCCCCATAGCAGAGACAAGACTAGTTGATCTTCTAGATAGCACACTTTGGAACCGAAGGTTGGCTCCATCATCTGAAAGAATCGTTTATGCACTAGTACATCAGATTTTCCATGGGATTAAGGAGCACTTTTTGGTGTCTACTGAATTGAAGGTTTGTAATTGTATTTTCCTTGGTATTTGTTACTTTTGACCTGATTATTCTGTTCTTGCCTTGCATTACTAGTTTTGCGAATAAAAAGGTCCAACATATAAATCCCATTCAGATGTTGATCTATCATTTTATTGGTCTTGGTTACTTGACTCTTGTTAGAGTTTTTCTTTCCCTTATACTTGATACAGCTTTCTTTATGTTTATCTTGATGTATTGACCTCTGATTATTTGCAGTCAAAACATGCTTCAATTTTCTTTAATATTTCTTCTTGCTGCTGTAACTTAGCTATTTCTCTGCTTTATGCGTGTGACATTTTATGTTGCATTAGTTTACTTCTGGTAAAATAAGATCCTGCTATAGATTATGTTTTACTCCTATTCCTTTTTTTTAGTGGGAACTAGCCTGTGACCTGTAAAATGAAGCTTAGGATTGATTGAAATTTTTCGTATGTGCAAATGAAAAGTCTGAACTGGATGCATCAAGGAACTCACATTAAGGGGCTGTTAACGTTCTTTGTGGATCAGATAGTTTCTAAGTATTATTGATGTATAAATGCTTGAGAAAGTAGATGTTGAGATTGCAAAAGGTGTGAACATGTATTCATAAGCCAGAGTATTTGTATATAAAAGACTGCTTAACTGCATGGTAGGAGAAGGGGCTGGGCTGATTACAGGTGGGTTCTACATCTGGGGAAACTACTGTCTTTGATATGGAGATGATTTGATAATAGGTTTAATAGTTCAACAAATAGTTAACCAAGCGAACAACTTTTGCAATTTCATAAATTTTCAGTGACATGGAGAAAATTTTAACTATTCTCTAAATTATGGCACCTGTTCATCTTTTCTAATTTTTTTTTATTATTTTGTTTCTTTTAGTATAATGCTCACCTGAGGACTTCTGAAAATTAGCTGTGTCCATCAGTCTTTGCCACCATTTTATATTCTTGTTTTTTAAAGTTTCTGATTTTCTAGATCTCCACTTTATCCTTTAATGTAGATAATCTTTTGACTGTATTATGAATCATTATATGCTGCATAATGACCATTCTTGGTTTGTTTTTACCTTGTTAGCTCTTTTTTTAAAAAAAAAAAAAAATAAAAGAATCCTTCTGTCATATTTTTTTGAATAAATATATCTTTTTCATCAATAAACTTTTTTCCCTTTGATTACCTTTGGGACACTTATGTTGCTTCTATCTTAAAGCACTTCTCTGGTTTTCTTTTGTAAAAAGAAGAAAAAATGCCTCTCATATTCTATAATTTTTAATATCAAACTTTCTTCCATTAATAAGTTCTCTGAAGGTTGTGTGATGACCTAAGTTCACTACTTTCATTTTTATGGTTTTTTTATTTGTACTACCATATATATATATATATATATATATATATATATATATATATATATAGAGAGAGAGAGAGAGAGAGAGACTTTGCTAGATTCAAATGTAGACAAGCATAGATCAAGTCACCTTATGGATTCATACAGTTCATAAATCCTAAAGATAAAAAAAAGTAAAAACGTTGGGGTGGCTTCGGAATTAGTGTGGATCCAAGAATGAAGAAGATGATTAGATCATGAACTTGGCTACATTTGAATGTAGCTCAGTATATATATATATATATACACATACATACATACACACATAGCCAGAGCATCTCTACTGGATTTGAAATTTTTTTTTGCTATTATTAGATTTTTTTTGCTATTATTAGATCACAAAATACTACACGCTTGCCAATAAATTTTCCCATAGCATTCCTTTTGTAAACCTTGCCCATAATGCAGATTTTATATTCTTTGCTATGCTGTCATACACAGCTTTTATGGCACAACCTATCAATCATTCATGTTTAATCTAGTTAGCATCTTAAATTCCATCTTAATGTATTCCATTCTCTTTTGCTCTAGCTGGCTGTCAAAATGGGACAGTTCATAATGTTTCATACAGCCCCTAAATTATAAATGAAAACCTTTGTAGACCTATATCAGTCTCACTGTCTACTACTGATGCTTCTGTGGAATTGTTCACATCATTCTCATTTCGTTTTGATGCTTTGAATTTGTTGGACCACATTGCATCCATTAGTAGTAAACTATTGCTCAAACAAATTTGAGCTGGTACTTGCATAATTGTACCCCTACCCCCCTCATTGTTTTTATTCTAACAAGAAGGTTTCTGTTCTCATATCTTCTTTGAATTTTGTAGTTTAATTGCTTTCTCCTTATGCCGGTGGTTGACAAGTTACCGGCTCTTCTACGAGAAGACCTAGAGTCTGTCAAATTTAGGTTTTGTTCTCAATACCCTTCTTGTGAGGGTTGCTCACTTTATATAAAGTTGTTGGACTAATTACAAGGCTAAAAATCAGCCATTACATAAGATACACATGATTATGTAAGGTAAGAAAAAATGTCTATCAATTCTATGCATATATACAATATACTCTACACTTATGGCAATGATGCTGATTTTCTGCCTAAACAATTCTCCCCTTGATGCACCCTTAGTTAGCCAATTTGAATTTCAAAATTTAAATTCAAAACTTCCGCTTAACTGGTCCTTTGGCTCGCCAAATTAGTCATGAAATCTGTCATTTTTGCATATCAAATCAGCCTTGGAATCTGCCATTTCTAAGCACCAAATCAGCCTTGGAATCTATCATTTCTGTTCCCTTGACTAGCTGTTAATTCTACTAATATCCCCCTCAAATTGATGCTGGGCGATTGAGAAGCATCAATTTGTCAATTAAGAACTGATGTCGAGGACGAGAGAGAGCCTTGGTGAAGACATCAGCAGTTTGGTGTTCAGTAGAAATGTGTGGAAGAGTAATCTCCTGATGAGCAAAAGCTTTACGAATGGAATGACAATCCACTTCAATATATTTGGTGCGCTCATGAAAAACAGGATTGGCAGCAATTTGAATAGCACCGGTATTATCAGCATGAAGAGGAGTAGGAGTAAGCTGTGGAACACTAAGTTCACCTAACAACCCTCGAAGCCATATAATTTTAGAACAAGCAGACGACATAGCCCGATATTCAGACTCGATGGATGACTTCGATACACGAGCCTACTTCTTACTCTTCCAAGAAATGAGGGTGTTGCCAAGAAACATACACCAACCCATAACAGAACGACGAGTATCCGCACAACCAGCCCAGTCGGCATCACTAAAACCCTTCAACTGTAAAGAATTCTCAGAGGAAAAAAATAAGCCACGACCAGATGTCCCTTTGAGATATTGAAGAAGACGACGGACAGTGGCCAAATGTGTCTGGCAAGGAGCCTGCATAAACTGACTGACCTGCTGAATAGCAAACGAAATATCAGGTCGAGTAATGGTCAAATAATTCAAACTGCCCACCAGTTGCCGATACATTGAAGGATCAGATAAGGGATCACCATCCGTCTGACGCAATTTTAAATTGACCTCCATAGGTGTAAGAATCGAATTTGCGTCTTCAAGGCCTGCTAAAGAAAGAAGTTCTTGGGTATACTTATGCTGATGTAAGAGCATGCCATTTGGGCAATGGTGAACCTCTAGTCCAAGAAAATACCTCAGTGGACCAAGATTTTTCATATGAAATGAAGATTTGAGACGTTGTTGGAGTTGCTCAATTAACTGGAGATCAGATCCAGTAATCACAATATCATCGACATACACAAGAAGTATAACAATCCCAAGGCTAGTCTTGCGAAAAATAGAGAGGAGTCATACTGACTCTGAGAAAAAGTGAAATCCAGTAGAGTAGTACGAAACTTCTCAAACCATGCCCGCTTTAAGCAACAAACCTCAACAGAAGAGGAAGGAAACAAGCCAGGAGGAGACATAAATATTTCTTCCTTCAGATCACCATGTAGAAATGCATTCTTCACGTCCATCTGGTGAAGCGACCATCCTTTCGAAACAGCAATGGCCATGATAGTGCGGATAGTAGTCATTTTGGCAACGGGAGCGAATGTTTCCTCATAATCAAGCCCATACTCATGTCTATTCCCGAGTGCTACTAGACGAGCTTTATATCTTTCAATAGATCCATCAGCACGTAGCTTGATGGTGTAGACCCATTTACACCCAATAAGTTTAACTCTAGCAGGACAAGGGACGATGTCCCAAGTGTGATTGTCCTGAAGAGCCTGAATTTCATCCTGCATAGCTTGGCGCCAACACTCTTGAGTAGAAGCCTGAGAATAAGACTTAGGCACAAAAGTAGTATCAAGAGTAGCCTGAAGAGCCAAAGAAGAAAAACCATACCAATCTGGGGGCCGGGAAATCCTAGTAGATCGTCGTGGCTCATGCAAGACAGGATCAGATGGCGGTTCAGAGGAAGGAAGAGGCAGTGGGCGACGTCGCTGATACACGATATTGGGCTTAGAAGGAGTATGAGATACATCATCAAATGCAGGAAGTGAAATAGAGGGAGAAACAAGATTAGTACGAGATGGAAAGAAATATTGATTTTCAAAGAAATTCACATTGCGAGAAATACGAAGCTTGTTAGCATTCGCATCATAACACACAAATCCTTTATGAGAGTTACTATAACCAAGAAAAGCACACTGAACAGATTGGGTAGAAAGCTTCTGACGTTCAATGGGAGGTAAATGAACAAAACAAATGCAACCAAATACATGCAAATAATTATAATTAGGAGAAACACCAAACAAACGAGAATATGAAGAATCAAGATGCAAGGTAGGAGAAGGTAGACGATTAATCAAATATACAGCTGTAGATAATGCTTCTACCCAAAATCTAGAAGGTACAGAAGATTCAAGCATTAATGTACGAACAACATCTAAAAGATGTTTATTCTTACGCTCGGCGATGCCATTTTGTTGAGGGGTGTAAGGACACGAACGTTGAGAAAGAATACCCTTCTGTTGGAGAAAAGATTGAAAATCATGAGACATGTATTCTCCCCCAGAATCTGAATGGAAGATCTTAATATAGGTAGAAAATTGAGTTTATACATAGGCAACAAAAGTTTTGAAGGTTGAAAACACATCAGCTTTAGAACGAAGAAAATAGACCCACGTGAAACGACTGTAATCATCAATAAATGTCACAAAATATCGGTATTGAGCATGAGAAAGAATAGGACTCATACCCCAAACATCAGAATAAATAATATCAAAGCATGTAGAAGCACGACTACCTTGAAAAGGAAAAGGTAAAGATTTGCTTTTTCCTAGTTTATAAGGAGAACAATCAAAAGGCAAGGAAGAAAACTTATTTGTATTACTCAAATAACCATGTTTATAAGATGTGTCAAAATTACAGAGTTGGGATGACCCAATTTCTTATGCCAAAGATGGCTATTATTATTAGCAATAGCAGAACAACCAATAAAATTTGAACGAGGAACGGAAAATGACTGAAGAGGAAAAAGATGTCCCACTTTAGGCCCCTTCGCTATCTCCTGTCTCGACGCTTGATCCTGCACACGACAACCAGAACGATCAAAATGAATAGAATAATTATCTTCTACTAATTGTCCAACAGAAATGAGATTGGCAGATAAGTTAGAGACACAAAAACATCAGTAAAGGAAGATCCCAGATTTCCAACTGCAGTAATGGGAAGAGTACTGCCATCTGCAATCTGAATATGTTGCTGACCATCATACTTACAAACATCTTGTAAAGCTGCCAAACTTCCAGTCATGTGATTGGAAGCTGCAGAGTCAATTAACCAAGGAGAAGGAAGGAGATGTTTCTTGCCTTGGAGACCAAGAGCAGAAAGGGCAGAAATAATCATCTGTTGAACCTACTCGGGCGTAATGTTGGAAGAAGAACTTGGAACTGTGGGCAGAGTGGAAGATATAGGCACAGAAGTAGACTGAACAGTAGTATGAAAAACAGGAGCATATTTATTCTGAGGGCGTATACGACAATCCTTAAGAATATGACCCTCCTTCTTGCAATAATTGCAGAATTTCTTGCTGCAATATTTTTCAATATGCCCAATTTCCTTGCAACTATAACATTGTGGTGGAGATCTAGATCGTCTTTGCCTTGAGCAGCGTATGCCATATTAACTATCTCAGAGCCAAGCTGTGAGGCAAGACGCTGTTTTTCACGCAAGAGTTCACCCAAGCAATCCTCCAAAGAGGGGACAAGTGTGCGATTGATTAACCCAGCTCGTGCACTTTCAAACTCGGGTCTGAGCTTCATCAAGAATTGATCCCGCTAGCTCTCAGAATGAACCGCTTGTAGTGCTGCCAAAGCTTCTTTGGGAACCTGAGAATGCACCAATCAGAATAATCACTCCATAAATTAATAAAACCAGAATAAAATTGCTCAATAGAAAGATTCCCCTGGCGATAGTTTCCAATGTCTAACTCCAATTGAAACTTTCGGGCAGAATTATTTTGATAATAAATTTGCTGAAGGTAATCCCACATTTCCTTAACAGTAGTGAACCTACGAAGATTATTGACCATATGAGGTTCAACAGAGCTGAGTAGCCAGAAAGCAATTTTAGCATCCTTGCTTTCCATAAACTAAGCTCCTTGGAATCAGTTGGAGCCTTAGAAGACCCATCCAAATGACCCCATAACTCCTTCCCTTTCACAAACATCCTGAACTGGAATTCCCAACTGGTGTAGTTCTTGCCATTAAGGCGAATAATAGAATTTTCTCCAGACATAATAAAAAAATTGACAGAGCAGAGAAATCATAACAGTTACTCTTCAGAATCTATCGACAGCTACCAAGCAACATAAAAAAACAAGATCCGACAGTCACCAAGAAACCCTCAAGAAATCAAGAATTCAAACAAGCCAAGAGAAAACCATGAAAATAATTTGTGGTCACTAAGAAACCCTCAAGAAATCAAGAATTCAAACAAGCTAAGAGAAAACCACGAAAATAATTTGTGGCTCTAATACCATGTCAAATTTAGGTTTTGTTCTCAATACCCTTCTTGTGAGGGTTGCTCACTTTATATAAAGTTGTCGGACTAATTACAAGGCTAAAAATCAGCCATTACATAAGATACATGATTATGTAAGGTAAGAAAAAATGTCTATCAATTCTATGCATATATACAATATACTCTACACTTATGGCAATGATGCTGATTTTCTGCCTAAACAATTCTCCCCTTGATGCGCCCTTAGTTAGCCAATTTGAATTTCAAAATTTAAATTCAAAACTTCTGCTTAACTGGTCCTTTGGCTCGCCAAATTAGTCATGAAATCTGTCATTTTTGCATATCAAATCAGCCTTGGAATCTGCCATTTCTGAGCACCAAATCAGCCTTGGAATCTACCATTTCTGCTCCCTTAACTAGCTGTTAATTCTACTAATAGAGTCTGCATTTGAAGATGACCTGGATAATATCTTTGACATTACTCAGCTACGCCACTCACTCGGGCAGCATAAGAGGGATCTGGAGATTGAGTTGAAACGGGTATGATCTACTTCTAAATCATTTAACATCTCATGAACCTGTCCCCAATTGACCCAAATAATTTGGTTTCATCTGCAGTTGCAGAAGCTTAAGGAGAAGTTCAGAGAGATAAATCAGCAATTGAATTCTGACCAGATTTGGCCAGGGAGGATTTTGACTCTAACGCCATGTTGCTGATGTGAAACAAATTTGATTAAAATCGTATCCACCATGCTTGGCTTATGTTGGCTTAGTTTAGCTAGTCAGCACCTCCTTGCTGAGGAATATTGTGGCATGCCGCAGAATTTCTCATAAAGATCACAAACCATTATTCAGACATAATTGCTGCTATAATTTCAATTAGCCCAGTTGAATATGGAGAATCTCATTCCATCCCCAAGGGGAAATGCATGCACTTTATTGACATATCATGACACAAAAGTTGACCCTTTTGCTTTCATTAGCTTACATCATTCATGGATGAAATAACTGTTGTTATTCAATTAAAAAACTCAATTATTTATTTTCGGTTTACAAAAGGGCTACGATTGAAATGTAGCAAGTAAAATGCCAAGGAAAATATAGCATATTAGAAGTACGGTTCAGACTGGCTTAAAGAATTTGAGGTTTTGCCATAAGAATTAGATTCAATTTCTTATGTGCCACTATTCCACTTAATTCACTCATATCCAGCGACTCCTCTTTCATCCCGTTAGGCAACTCCCAGTCAAAATGATGCAACAAATTGGCAATAGCAAGCTCGATGATGGGGATTGCGAAACTTAAGCCAAGGCAGCCTCGCCGGCTAGCACCAAATGGTATAAACTGGAAGTCCGACCCTCTGTAATCAATAGAACTATTCATAAACCTATCAGGCCAAATTTCCTCGGCCATATCCCATGATTTGGGATTCCTTGCAATCGCCCAAGCATTGATCAGGATTCTAGTCCCTGCTGGAATGTCATAGCCTTGCAGCTGAGTATCTTCAATCGATTCTCGAGGAACTACTAAAGGTATCGGCGGGTGCAGCCGCAGGGCCTCTTTAATCACCGTCTTTAAGAAGTGCATCTCATTTATCATTTCTTCTTCTATCTTCTTCTCCTTATTCCAACAACCTTCCTCATTTCCTCTATCACTCTCTTCATAACTTTTGGGTGCCTAATAAGCTCTGCCATCACTCATCCTATCGCCGCAGATGTCGTCTCAGTGCCACCAGTGAACATATCCTATCAAAACAAAGATTGAATTTCATGAGGCATAACAACAAAAATGAGGACTAAGGCAGGGTAGGCTTACCAAAATAAGAGCTTTGATGCTGTCCCTGCCGAGGGAATTGTCGACGCTGTCATCCTTCTCGTTGCCAAGGGAGAGCAAGATATCAACGAAGTCGCCGCTATCCTTGCTACCATTACTTGTGTCATTCTTAAGATGGAGATGGTCCTCTATTACTTTCTCAATGAAAGAATCCATTTGTTGGAAGTTGTTCTTCACCCTTGCATCCAGGCCTCTCCACGAATCAACCCAGTGCAACCATGGAATGAAGTCTCCCACAGGGAACATTCCAAGCAATTCTCCAAACTCTGTGAACAATTCTCAGAACGTTGTGCCGCTATCCAGCTCCTTAGAATAATTCCTCCCCAATACTACTATGCTGGTTATGTCATTAGTTAAGGTGGCCGCCAACTCGCTAAGATTCACAAGTTGCATATTGAAAGCGGCGCAACTAATATTATCGATCATCATCTTCTCTAACAAAGCGAAAAGACTGCACCCTCTAGAGACCACAATACAGATTCGCCTCATGTGCCGCCAATACTCACCATAGGGTGAGGCGGCGATATCGCGGGAGTTGTATAAAAGCCTGTCAGCCATGCTCGACTTCGACCTACTTGCAAAGGCGAAGTCACGGGTCTTCATGACCTCCTGAGCTGCTTCAGCTGAGGAGACGATTACGGTGGGGACGCTGCCAAAGTACAAGAGCATCAGAGGGCCATACTTCTCGGAGAGTGACTTCATGGATCGAGAGAGCCAAGTTGGTGGAGGTTGCCGAGGAGAGGAAGCCTCGGCGGGGTAGGAAGCAACGTGAGCTTCCTCTTCTATGATTGTGTAACTTTGTTTTGGCCAAAGAAGAAGAAGAAAAGCAAGGTCAAGGTGAGGATTAAAGTGTTGGGTAATGGGCCTAAATAGACCCTAAATACCCTAATGGGAATTGAAAGCCCATTACCTCTTTGTGCGTATGAATGAGAAATTGCGGGGACATTTAGTCCCACATCGAAAAAATCAAGAAAGGAAGGGTTACTTATATGAAAACCACTTTCTTAAAGCTTAAGTTCCTTAGGCTCACCACAAGTGGAGAGCTTGAGGGTGATGCTACGCATCACCCTCGCGCACGCGCACACGCACACACGCACGCGCACGCGCATATGCGAAGGGCGCAATGGGCACTTTGTAAGCGCACCCATCCAATCGTCAGTTGGTGATAAGGCACCCATCTGATCGTACAGTTGGAGATAAGTCAACGGTCTGATAATGAAAAGGCATATCAAAGACATGCAACCGCCTATCTGATAATGTGATCATTAGATCACGATGGTAAGAAGGCAAATCAGGATGAGGATAGGCTTATCTGATCGGTTGATCTTCAGATCACAGCCATGAAAAGGCTTATCCGATCGCCTGATCTAAAGATCACGATGTTAATGGGCATATCAAGGGTGATAAGCCTTTAACCCTCACATCCTTTGATCAAATCCGATCAAAGAATTCAAATTAAATTCAATCTCGTAGGGTTGCTTCCAAGGGGCACCTAAAACCTATAAATAGGACCCAAGACCCTTTCATTTCATTCATTCCAATTCCATACCGAATTGAGTTCTCTTTAGGCATTTGCATACTTTCCTAAGGGTAGTATAGCAATAGTGCATTAAAAAGAGAGTAGCATTCTTGGTTCGATATTTTTAATGAATTGTAGTACTGCTTTCATCAAAAGGAGACTATTGTATCCTGAGAGACAATCGTCATACTGACCGTAAGCACCATTGCGGAACGAAATTGTCTTAAGGACATAGAGTATAACTCTAGCCTCAGTCTGATCAATTAGGTAGCCACCATCTGCCAAACACCCAACAACCAACAATCTTAAGACAATTCCTGCTACTACGAAAGTGCTGCTGCAGATGGCTACTATGACGATATCCGTTCAAGCCGAGAGATCGAAGAAATTCTCTGGCACGGACTTCAAGAGATGGCAATAGAAGATGTTGTTTTACCTCACAACTCTGAATCTAATCAGAGTGCTGAATGATGATCCGCCTGTCCCGAAGAAAGGAGAGACCGACAAGCAAGTCATTAATGTGGTGGAGGCATGGAAGCACTCTGACTTCCTTTGCAAGAACTACACCTGAATGGTCTGGATAATACCCTGTACAATGTGTACAGTAGTATTGCTACTGCCAAGGAGTTATGGGCATCCCTGGATAAAAAGTATAAGGCAGAGGATGCTGGACACAAGAAGTTTGTGGTTGAAGGTTCTTAGACTACAAAATGGTTGATCATAAAACTGTTATGGAGCAAGTCCAAGAGCTCCAGATCATCCTGCATGAGATACATGCAGAGAGAATGTCTCTCAGTGAGTCATTCCAGGTAGCTGCCATCATAGATAAGCTACCACCACTATGGAAGGACTTCAAGAACTACTTGAAGCACAAGCGGAAGGAGATGGGACTTGAAGACCTAATTGTCCGCCTGAGGATCGAGGAGGACAATAAAAGCCAAGACAAAAAGACAGGAGGATAACCTACTGAGCCAAAGGCCAACCTCATAGAAGGAAGAAAGAAATGCAAGTTTCAGGAGAAGGCTTTAAACAGAAGAAGGGCAATCCAAAGAAATATAAGTTTAAGGGAAAGTGCTTTGTTTGTGGAAAGCAAGGACACAAATCCAAGGACTACCGTTTCAAGGACAAAGAAAAGAAAGAAGTCAACATTACTGAAACCCTATCCAAAGAGGTATCCGAGATGATGCTGTCAGCTGTTGTATTTGAAGCAAACATGGTTGACAAAGCAAATGAGTGGTACATCGATACTGGAGCTACCAGACATGTCTGCTCTGATAAGAGTATGTTCTCATCATATACTCCTATCAATGGCAGAAATTTGGTCATGGATAACTCCGCTACATCCAAGATAGAAGGACTTGGCCGCATCGTTATGAAGATGACATCTGACAAGGAGCTTCTACTTAATGATGTGCTACATGTCCCTGACATCCGGAAGAATCTTATATCAGGCTCCCTCCTAAGCAAATATGGCTTTAAGATGGTCTTTGAGTCTGATAAATTTGTACTCACTAAAGGGGGGATATTTATTGGAAGGGGTTACTTGAATAATGGATTATTCAAGGTAATGTAATGACTGTACACAGAAACCTTGAAATAAATAAAGCTTCTTCTTCTGCTTATATGATTGACTCTTCTTGTCTATGGCATGATAGATTAGGACATGTAATTTTATTCATTACAAAAATTAATAAAATTAAAATTATTATCAAATCGTGAAATCGATCCACATTACAAGTGTGAAGTGTGTGTTGAAGCTAAGTTAGCAAAAACATGATTTCCATCAGTAGAAAGAAATACTGAACCTCTTGACTTAATTCACAGTGATCTATGTGACTTAAAGTCAGTTCAAACTAGAGAAGATAAAAAGTATTTTATAACATTTATTGATGATTCAACAAGATACTGCTATGTGTATCTACTAAAGTCTAAAGATGAGGCTTTAGAAATGTTTAAATGTTATAAGAATGAAGTTGAAAATCAACTTGGAAAAAAGATTAAGGCCATAAGGAGTGATAGAGGTGGTGAATACGATGCACCTTTTGACGAATTTTGTCAAGAGCATGGCATTATTCATCAAACTACTGCTCCTTATTCCCCTCAATCTAATGAATTGCGGAACGTAAAAACCGCACATTAAAAGAAATGATGAATGCTATGTTAATAAATTTTGGTACACCATAAATTTATGGGAAGAAGAAATTCTCTAAGCAAATCATATTCTTAATAAGATACCTCTTAAGAAGAAGGAAGTTACTCCATATGAGTTATGGAAAGGAAAGAAGCCTTCTTACAATTACTTAAGAATGTGGGGGTGTCTAGCTAAGGTAGCTATTCTGAACCCCAAAAAGGTCAAAATAGGACCTAAAATTGTTGATTGTATATTTATCGGTTATGCACATAATAGTAGTGCATATCGCTTTCTTGTGTATAAATCAGATATAACTGATATACAGAAAAATATAATCATAGAATCAAGGAATGCAACATTCTTTGAAGATATATTTTTAAGTAAAAGGAAATTAGAAATAAGTTCAAATAAAAGAACTTATGATAATACTGCTAGTAGTAGTCATCAGGAAGAATATCCTGAAGATGAACCCAGACGTAGTAAGAGACCAAGAGTTGCAAAGTCTTTTGGTTCTGATTATGTAACTTATATGTTACAAGATGAACCTCAGACATTCAAGGAGGCAATGTCTAATTCAGAAGCACACTTTTGGAAAGAAGCTATCAATAATGAAATTGAGTCCATCATGCATAATCATACCTGGGAGTTGGTAGACTTACCATCTGGTATGAAACCTTTAGGGTGCAAGTGGATTTTTAAGAAAAAGCTAAAAGCTGATGGATCAATTGACAAATATAAAGCCAGATTAGTGGCTAAGGGCTTCAAACAAAAAGAATGTATAGACTTCTTTGATACCTATTCACCAATAAGTAGAAGAACATCTATAAGAATGTTAATCACTTTTGCATCCATTAACAATCTTAAAATTCATCAAATGGATGTTAAAACTGCTTTTCTGAATGGTGAATTAGATGAAGAAATATACATGGAACAACCTGAGAGATTTATTATTCCAGGACAAGAAAAGAAGGTGTGTAGACTTGTTAAATCCTTATATGGATTAAAGCAAGCACCTAAACAATGGCATATAAAATTTGATAATGTAATGTTATCAAATGGATTCAAAATAAATAAATATGACAAATGTATATATGCCAAAACCCTGCCTGAAGGGTATGTGATAATCTGCTTATATATAGATGACCTATTAATCATTGGTAGTAATACTGAAATGATTAAACAGACAAAGAAAATGTTGATCAAACATTTTGATATGAAAAATATGGGTGTTGCAGATGTTATACTAGGGATTCAAATCACTAGAACATCTGAAGAAATAATATTATCTCAATCTCATTATATTGAGAAAATATTAAATAAGTATAAAAAGTATGATACTAGCCCGGTGAAAATACCTGTAGATGTTAATCTACATTTGGCTAAGTATACTGAAGAACCCATATCTCAATTGGAATACTCACGTATAATTGATAGTTTAATGTATGTCATGAATTGCACTCGTCCTGACATAGCATATGCTGTCAATAAGTTGAGTAGATTTACAAGTAATCCAGGTCCAAATCATTGGACAACTCTAATAAGGGTATTAAGATATTTGCGATGTACCCTAAGTTATGGATTACATTATTCAAGATATCCAGCTATACTAGAAGGATACAATGATGTAAATTGGATATCTAACACAGAAGATACAAAATCCACAAGTGGATATGTATTCACCTTAGGAGGAGGTGCTGTGTTATGAAAATCTTCTAAGCAAACATGTATAGCTCGATCCGCTATGGAATCTGAGTTTATTGCCTTAGAAAAGGCGGCTGAAGGAGCAGATGGCTTCGAAATCTTTTAGAAAAAATTTCATGTTGGCCAAAGCCTGTGTCTGCAATATGCATACATTGTGATAGTCAATCGGCAATATGCAAGCACAGAATAAGATGTATAATAGTAAGTCTAGACATAAGGATCCGAGTGACGTTGCCTCAGAGATAACCCTTGAGGACCTAGATAGAATCCGCCGCCATTACAGGGTTCCTCGGGACGTGTCCTTATGAGTGCCAAAGGCCGAGCACAGGGTTTTGACAGAGTTGAGCCGTGGAGTTTTCTTCTACGAGGAGAGCTTGAGGGCAGGTCTCCGATTCCCTCTTCATCCACTAGTACAGGAGGTGATGAGGTTTTATAACATATGCCCAACAATGGTGGCCCCGAATAGCTGGCGCAATCTCATCGGGTTCATTTCGATGTGTAGCCGTGTTGGGGTGACCGCGACCCTTCCTATATTTCGAGTTTGTTACAACCTGGTTTCCGGAAGAAGCTTTGAGTGGCCCTATATCGGCCCCCGGAAGTCGTTCAAGATGATTTCAGATAATCCATCTTCGATAAAGGAGTGAAAGTCCCAATTTTTCATCACCGAAGGGAACATCGGTTCGGATTTTTGGAGGGATGGATGAGCTACGTAAAAGATCCAGAGGCGCACCCAGAGTTGTCTGAGCAGGATAAGAGGGATTTAGTGACCCTTCGCGGTGGCCGGATGCTGTCGGCCAGCACCCTATTATCTGAGGATGCCCTTTTCGCTGTCGGGCTTAGTTCCATTGACCCCTAAGGTGAGTCTTTGCTTTGATGGTCGATATGTTTAAGCAAGTCTATTACTGTTTAACCGAATATCTGTTGTGTTTTCAGCCAAGAGGTCGGCATTTATGGGCCAAATGAGGAAGGAGCTGGGCAAGCGCCACAGGGGCTCCAGCTCTAAGGACATGCACAGGTCCGAAAAGAGGTCTCGCCCTTTCGGGTCTCGCTCGAAGGAATCGAAGAAGGATAGTGTCGGTCGCCATTCTTCCATCCCAAAGAGGGAGGAAGTGGGAGCGCCGGCTGTGGTCGATGAGCCGTCCCTGCCAGAGGGGGGCAAGGCAGCAGAGAGAATCATTGGAGGGAGCTCGAAGGGAGCTATTGAGGTTTCTCCTCTCCAAATATAGTCATATCAGATGATGCTGAGGAGTCATTATCAGTTCGCCCGGCAATCCTCTCGTCTGAGGCGACTCAGCCTCACTCGCTGGAAGCCGGTAGCCCCGTAATGCCGCGCGCTGACGAGGAAGGAGCCCTTGCTTTGGTCGAGGGGTTAGAAGAGGCGGTTGCAGCTTCCGGAGTTCGCATGGAGCCGCCCGTGGAAAGGTCGGTGGAGGCCAAGGTGCCTCCTGCCGAAGGGCTCTCCCCCGTGATGTCAGGGGGTGCCATGGAGGAAGCCGAGGTTTGGGTAGAGCCCACTGGGGACGAAGCAATGTTTGTAGAGGAGGAGGAGGAAGAAGAAGAAGAAGAAGGACCACCGAGCGGGGGGATGCTCAGGCCGAGGTTCCTTCAGTCGGGGCCGAAGCATCCGAGGCCCCGCAGGCTAGAGCTCTAGTGGAGGAGGCCAAACGGATGGCGGCCCCTCATGTCGAAGCTCTTTAGGCCGGTTCTTCAGCCGTGGGTTCTCTCATTCCTGGCCCGGAGGTGGAGGACATGTTCGCCGCCTTGATGCGATCTGTGTCGTGTATGGGAGAGGGTTCCTCGGCAGATGAGCCTGCCGTAGAAGATATTGTTATGGCAGCTTTTGGGCGGTTTAGGGCGCCGAAGGATGTCTACCTTCTCTCCGATATCAGTAGCCCTACTCTCATGAAGATTGCTGCGAACTACACCTCCCGAGTAAGTTGTTGCACCCGGGTAGTAATTTTTGGTCGGCTAGCTTGGTCATATTTTCTAACTTGTACTCTCTTTGCAGAATGCCTTAATCACAAGGGCGCTGAGTTGGCACCTAAATCTGTCCATGGGGCCTGTGCTCAGGCCAGGAGGGAGGCTGCCGATCTTCGGACAAGGGTGGACCAACTAGCAGACTTTCCAGGGCCTTGTCATCCATCTAGGTGGACCTCGATAAGATGAGCAGGTCCTACCAAGCTACTGTCGAGAGGGCCTCTCGACTCGAGGCTCAAGTCAAAGAGCTCCAGGGCTTTCGTGAGCAATCGGACAAGGCCTGCTTGGAGTTATCTCAAATCAAGTCTAAGCACGCCGATGAAGTAAATGCCTTGCGGTGACATTTTGATGAGAGGTGGGGTCAGCTGAAGAGTAGTCATGCCGAAGAAAAAAATAACTGGAGCAAGAGGCTCGAGGAGGAGGAGCGCAGGCATCGGTGGCAGCAAGACTAGCTCGCCGGCCTGAACAAGAGGCTCGCTGATAGGGAGGATTGGCTGAAGTGGCAGCACGATCAAATCACTAAACTTACCACCAATCTTGATCAATCTCGGCGGGAAATTGAGGACAAGCAATCTCGGATCAACGACCTCAAGGAGGGTCTTCAGCAGAATAAAGCGGCCAAATCAAAGGCCCTTGAAAAGGTTCACGAGCTGAGCGATAAAATGGCTCGGCGAGAGGAAGAGGTACTGCGTCTTCTTACCCGCTTACTTCCAGTGTTTTTCTTTTGGTCATGACTTCACATGATCCGGTGCTTGCAGATAGGCAGAATCAGGCTCGAGGTCCAGGACCAATTCGGGGCTTTGCAGACGGAGTTGGCTTCGAGCCGCCAAATGAATTCCAAACTTGGGGGTCAGCTAGCTGAAGCTAACAAGCGAATCTCCTCGGCTGTGGATGAGTACAAAAGTTCTGCTCAATTCTTCGAGGAGCATAAAGCGGCCTATGCCGATGCATTTCGGTTCGGTGAAGAGGAGACTCGGTCGAAGATCTCCCA
>UESW01004093.1:439632-510359 GCA_900491605.1 Calamus simplicifolius | reverse complement strand
GACCCAAGTGAATCTTGGGAGTGGACGTAGGTGTTGGATACACCGAACCACTATAAAATCTCTTGTGTTTGCCGTGTTCTATTGTCTCTTTCTCTATCTCTATTTTATTCACTGCACTTTATAGTTACTTTGCATTTGCCTTCATTAATCTCAAGCAAACTATTTTAAAAAGGCTAATTTTTTAAAGAACCCAATTCACCCCCCCCTCTTGGGTTGTCATCTGGGCCAACAGGACTGCAGTTCTGAAGAAATCTTTGATTTGAGTGAGATGGATGGGATTGCTCCGTGGAGGACTAAGGCAACAATGCATTGGTGGGTGTCTCCAAATCTCCGCAAGGGGGATGCATGATGCGGTGGAAGTCTAGGTAGCAAACTTGTTAGTGTCTATCGTTATGTTATTCTGTGTGCTCGCTGTTTGGGGACCTCATTTTAAGGTTTATTCTCAAGTGTGAACTTGTTGCTTTTATGGTCATGTTATTCTGTGCTGGATCTCATTTGAAGAGTTTCTAAAGTGTGTTGTAAATGTTAAAATGTAACCGTTGTTCTTGTTAATTTTTAAGTGCTATATTTTATTTTTGATTTAGTACATGTTGGACTCATATATATATATAGTTGAACTTATGTTATTATGGTGGTTTTATGTTTTGATGTATAAACTTATGCAGAGTGAGGTAGCTTCATATGTAAGAGGAGCATTATGTTTAAAATATTGTAAATATGGATGAACCCTACATCTGTTTTTCTTGTTGAGAAAAAAAAATCAGTCGTCTTCTTCCCTACTTCCTCTTTTCTTATTTTACTCTTCTTCTCCCATGGATTAAATCTTGGTTCATGGCCAGATCCATGGCGAGAAGGCCTGATCTCCATTCTATCTCTTTTTCTTTCTCATATACTTTTTGCATTCTCTCCTACTCCTTTCATTTTTCTTCCTCCTTTCACTGTTTAGCCTGACGAAACAGGCAGTGAAGATCAAAATCAAAGGCTGACAATGGAAACCAATCCCATCAAAAATTAGTATCAGAGCCAAAGGTGCTTGTGGATGAAGGAGAGAAGAAAAGGTCAAAGAAGATGACTGTGACTTCTCATATCTGAAAAAAAAAATTGCATTTCTGTCTGAAAGAGGCCTTCTGTTCTACTGAGAAAAGGCACTTGGAGACATGAGATTTGAACAAAATGTCTCTTTAAAAAAAAGAAAAAGTGGGGAAGGAAAGACAAAGCTGCTGGTTTGGTTCATAGCAAGCGAAGCAAATAAACACGGCACACTACAAAAAAATCAACTTTTGCCTACGATTTTTTTCATTGGGAAAGGTTAAAAAATCATAGGGAAAGGCTTTCCCTACGATTTTTGTCGTAGATAAAAGTTGAGAAAATCATAGGCAAAAGTGCGTCGGGAAAGCCTTTGCCTATGACTTTCAAAAATCGTAGGCAAAGAGCATACCTTTTCCCTACGATTTTTTTTCGTAGGTAAAGATCATAATTCATAGGGAAAGAGTGAGCAGAGTTTCAGATTCAGATTTAAAATTTAAAAACTTTTGCCTACGAAAATGAAAAATCGTAGGCAAAAATCAAAAAAATATATTTTTATCTATATATGTCCCTACGATTTTAAGAAAAATCGTAGGGAAAAGTTGGTTCATTATAATTTATAATGATTCCTTTCCCTACGAAAAACCTCAAAATCATAGGGAAAAATAGAAAAACATAATTTTTTATCCATATTTTTACCTAAAATCGTAGGAAAAAATCAAAAAAAAAGTCCTATCCACATCTTTCCCTACAATTTTTCTTAAAATCATAGGGAAAAATTGGCTAATAATAATTTTTAATGATTTATTTCCCTACGAAAAACCCTAAAATCATAGAAAAAAATTAAGAAAAATATTTTTTTATCCACATATTTTCCTATGATTTTTCTTAAAATAATAGGAAAAAATTTCCCTACGAAAAACCTCAAAATCATAGGAAAAAATAGAAAAACATAATTTTTTATCCATATTTTTACCTAAAATCGTAGGAAAAAATCAAAAAAAAAATTTCCTATCCACATCTTTCCCTACAATTTTTCTTAAAATCATAGGGAAAAATTGGCTAATAATAATTTTTAATGATTTATTTCCCTACGAAAAACCCTAAAATTGTAGAAAAAATTAAGAAAAATATTTTTTTATCCACATATTTTCCTATGATTTTTCTTAAAATAATAGGAAAAAATTGGCTAATAAAAATTTTTAATATTTTCTTTCCGTACAAAAAATCTCAAAATCGTAGGAAAAATCAAGAAAAATATTTTTTTATACACATCTTTCCCTACAAAATTTCTTAAAATCGTAGGAAAAAATAGTAAGGTACATTTTTTTAAAATGTTTTTACCTATAAAAAAATAAATCATAGGAAAAAGTGATTAAATTATTATTACTTAACCATTTTTACCGGAAAAAATAAATTAAATCATAGAAAAATATAATAAATAAATATTTGTTCCCTAAATCATAGGAAAATGTGATTAAATTATTATTACTTAACCATTTTTACCGGCAAAAATAAATTAAATCATAGAAAAATATAATAAATAAATATTTATTCCATATAAATTTGTAAAATCATTGAAAAAAGTAATATTTTTTTATTTTTAAATTATTAATATTTTTAAATTATATTCTATTTTAAATTTTTTTATTATTTTAAATATTTTATTTAAATAAAATATAATTTGTTTGTTTCATATTTTTTTAAATATTAAAAACTATATCAATAAAAATAATATGATTCTTTACATACAATATTCATTGCATATATAAATTATTACATAATGGCAACAAAAGATAAACATCAAGACAACTAATAAATAAAACTTAGTAGTCCATATCAATTACAATATCTATAGGTAACATAAAACATCAAAACACATGAATGAAATGACACAACATAAGGTCATGGCATTACAACAAATTTAAGGGCTGCCGATGCTTTTAGTCAATTTAAAGTTTAACAAAATTTAAAAATACATAAAATGGAAGATCTAAAAATAAAAATAGGCAAGGTCAATGATCTGTAGGAGGAAGATCATCACCCTGTCCACTCCGATATGATGCTTCAGGAGCCTATAAGAATAATTAAAAAAATGTAATTTGCTTAACCATCAATTACAATATATTAGATAAATAATTGATATAATATAAGAATATATATTTAATAATATATGAATTTACCTACATATAAATAGAGTATTGCACTGAACATCCAAAAACAGTCCATTTATTAAACAATTTTCAAGATTTATGATGTTCTGACTGGTTTGACAACTTGGTTAATTCGGCTAATACTTAGGTGGACCATCTCATTTTCCATTAAAAAAAACAGTCCATTAAGTACTTATATGTAGTCAAAAAATTCTGCACAATCAGAGGGTTCCTGGTTTGAAAGAAGGAATATTTTCTGGACTTCATTTTCCATTAATAAAGGAAGAAACAAGGAAAACATTTAGTTTTTCTTTTGAATTTTTGATTGCGTACACATGGCAATATTTCATGTTGTTAGAAAGTAAGTTGAGGTGTTTGTCTGTACAGAACTTAAGTCTCAACTAACTCCAATCAAACATAACTAGTAATAGCTTTAAACATAATTAACTAATAATATAGATTATCATTACTAAGTAAAGTTCAAAATACAATAAAATAAAAATTGTCCTAAAACATAGAGCCATTATTTGATTTTTGACAATAGGAAAAAAAAGGAAAAAATTTCATTGCAAATTTTAAAAGAGAAAAACCTTGAACTAGCAGTTCGCTGTTGCTCAGCAATAGCTCTCGTCCTGCCACGCCTCCAGAAAGCATTTTCAATGTTGGGTACTGATGACGCTCGATCACCTCCCCTGGACGTCGGGAACGGAGGCGCTCCTCGAATCCTCGCCTCTGGGTTGCCTGCAAGAAAGTCCCGGGGCGGAGGGGGCTCCGGCGGGACCCTTCGATGGTCAAATTAGTGACTGACGTCACAGCTGAAGAAGGGCTCGAGTGAGCCCCGTTTTGTGTGGAGAAGAGGGATCTCCGAGAGGAGGAATCCCTTTTTTAGTAGAGATGGCAATTTCGGGGGTTATCGCGCATACCTATTTACCGGGTGGATTCACCTTTTTATAGGGGTTGATTCTAGCATGATCACGTGGGATTGTGTGAATCAGAAGATCTGCTGAGCCCTCGCTTGAATCTGGGCCGATTGGTGGGTTACGTCCCATCAGCAGCTGGGCTGTTGTGCAGCGCACGTCTGACGTTGTCGGGTGGCGCACGTCAAGAGGTGGTTTTTTTAACCACTCGGGCTGATCTGGCGGGAATCGGGGGGTCCCGTTTTGTTGGGGCCGAGCTGGGTCGACCTGAGATGGCCGGGGCCCATCCAGCCGGCAAGGCAGTGCTGGGCAGAGCCGAATCGGTGGACTTCAAGGTGATGGGGCCGAGTCGGACCGGCGGGACGGCCTTGGCCGACTTGGCGGACCAAAGATGCCGGGGCCGAGTCGGACCGGCTGGGGACGGCCTTGGCCGACTCGGCAGGACAAGGGATGCTAGGGCCAAGTCGGGCCAGCCAGGATGGCCTTGGCCGACTCGGAGGGACAGGGGACGACGGGGCCGAGTCGGGCCTGCCAGGGATGGCCTTGGCCGACTCGGCGAAGCGGGAGATGCCGGGGCCAAGTCGGACCGGTCAGGGATGGCCTTGGCCGACTGGGCGAAGCGGGAGATGCCGGGCTGAGTCGGACCGGCCAGGGATGGCCTTGGCCGACTCGGTGGGACAGGGGACACCGGGGCTGAGTCGGGCCGGCCAGGGATGGCCTTGGCTAACTCGGTGGGACAGGGGACGCCGGGGCTGAGTCGGGCCGGCCAGGGATGGCCTTGGCCGACTCGGCGAAGCGGGAGATGCCGGGGCCGAGTCGGACCGGCCTGGGATGGCCTTGGCCGACTAGGCGAAGCGGGAGACGCCGGGGCCGAGTCGGACCGGCCTGGGATGGCTTTGGCCGACTCGCTGGAACTGGAGACACCGGGATAGAGTCGGACCGGTCAGGAATGGCCTTGGCCGACTCGGCAGGACAGGAGACGTCGGGGCTGAGTCGGGCCGGCCTGGGATGGCCTTGGCCGACTCGCTGAAACAGGGGACGCCAGGGCCGAGTCGGGCCGGCCTGGGATGGCCTTGGCCAACTCGGCGAAGCGGGAGATGCCGGGCCGAGTCAGACTAGCCTGGGATGGTCTTGGCCGACTCGGCGAAGCGGGAGACGCTGGGGCCGAGTCGACTGGCCTGGGATGGCATTGGCCGACTCGGCGAAGCGGGAGATGCCGGGGCCGAGTCGGACCGGCCTGGGATGGCCTTGGCCGACTCATCGGAACTGGAGACGCCGGGGCAGAGTCGGACCGGCCAGGAATGGCCTTGGCCGACTCGGCAGGACAGGAGACGCCGGGGCCAAGTCAAGCCAGCCTGGGATGGCCTTGGCCGACTCGCCAGAATTGGAGACGCCGGGGTCGCTTGGGAAGGAGGCGCCGGGACCAGCTGAGAGGTGCCAGGGCCGGCTGGAATGGAAGAACCGGGGTCATCTTGGATCAGGCGGAGCCATCTAGGATGGAAGCGTCGGGGCCGGCTGAGAGGTGCCGTGGCCAATTTGGATCAGGCGGGGCCAGCTAGGATGGAAGCATCGGGGCCGCCTAGCTTGGAGAGGCCGGTCTTGGCAGGTGTCGTCTTTTGATGTGCTGGCCTTGGAGGCCGTGCTGGAGACGACGCTAGAGGCCGACGCTGGAGACCGTCGCTAGAGGCCGACGCTGGCGGCTGGCGCTGGAGTCTGTCGGCCTTTGGCCAGCGCTGGGGGCCGACGCTAGATGCCGTCGCTAGATGCCGACGCTGGCGGCTGGCGCTGGAGTCTGTCAGCCTTTGGGACTGTCCAAAAAATTTTATTTTTCATGGGGTCAACTGGCCCCATCAAATACCCCCCACACTCCTTGAGCTTGCATGCTCCGCATCAGCTAAGCGAAAGGAGTGTAGAACTTTTACCTTGGCACCTTGCGCTGCCTTGGATGGACGTCTGCATGCCTTCTTTGGCTAGCTGAGGACGGCCAGTAATCCTCTCCCAATGCAGGGTCCGGGAGTGAACCCTGGAGGGTGACCTGAGAGCTGGGCGTCGTCAGGTTCCTTTTGAACCACCTCGGGGGTGTGGAACCGCTGCGAGGGGCAACTCAGCTGGGTACGGAGCCTTTAGGGTCTTAACCGACTCGGGGGCACCATTGTGCCGGGGCCGAGTGGTGTTCCATGGGCCGCGATGCCAGTGAAGTCCCTTTTAACCAGCTTGGGGGTTTGTCTGCCCCAGGAAACTCCGTTGATTGGAATCCGTAGGTCTTGAGCTTGAGGGTGCCGACACGGAGCCGGTCTTGGGTGCCGATGCGGAGTTGGTCTTTGTTGCCGACGCGGAGTTGTCTTTGTTGCCGACGCGGAGTTGGTCTTTGGTGCCGACGCGGAGTCGGTGTTTGGTGCCGACGCGGAGTTGGTCTTTGTTGCCAATGCGGAGTCGGTCTTTGGTGCCAACGCGGAGTTGGTCTTTGTTGCCGATGCGAGTCGGTCTTTGGTGCCGACGCGGAGTTGGTCTTTGGTGCCGATGCGGAATCGGTCTTTGGTGCCGATGCGGAGTCGATCTTTGGTGCCGATGCGGAGTTGGTCTTTGGTGCCAACGCGGAGTCGGTCTTTGGTCCCAACGCGGAGTTGGTCTTTGTTGCCAACATGGAGTTGGTCTTTGGTGCCAACGCGGAGTTGGTCTTTGTTGCCGATGCGGAGTCGGTCTTTGGTGCCAACACGGAGTTGGTCTTTGGTGCCGACGCGGAGTCGGTCTTTGGTGCCGATGCGGAGTCGGTTTGGTGCCAATGCGGAGTCGGTCTTTGGTGCCAACACGGAGTTGGTCTTTGTTGCCAACGCGGAGTTGGTCTTTGGTGCCGACGCGGAGTCAGTCTTTGTTGCCGACGCGGAGTTGGTCTTTGGTGCCAACGCGGAGTCGGTCTTTGTTGCCAATGCGGAGTCGGTCTTTGATGCCAACGCAGAGTCAGTCTTTTGATGCCAATGCAGAGTCGGTCTTTGGTGCTGACGCGGAGTCGGTCTTTGGTGCCGACGCGGAGTCGGTCTTTGGTGCCGACGCAGAGTCGGTCTTTATTGCCGACGTGGAGCCGGTCTCTGTCTAAGAAATATACTCATCCCCGGAGTGTGAGAAAATAAGGATATTCTGAATAATACTTTATTAAAGAGTCAGCAAGCTACTGATAATACCATCCGCATTCGAATGTGGGGGAGAAGCTTCCCATTTTGATGCAGCTTGCTTCCTTCCATCGGCTCTCCGAGCTGCTGCTCGCCCCTCATGAGATCATGCTACATTGTTGAGGAAAATTTGAGGCGCTGGAGGTGCCGACGCACTCGGGGCCGTGAGGTTTCCTCGAATGAACTTGCCCAAGTGGCCCTGCTGGACAAACTTTTCAATGGCCTTCTTCAACTGGTGGCAATCTTCGGTGTCATGCCCATAGTCTTGGTGATACCGGCAGTAAATCTCTTTGTTGTGGGGGTTTACTGACTTTAGGGGACGTGGGCGTTGAAAGTAGGGCTCCTCCTCAATCTCTAGCAGGATATGGGAGATCGGAGCCGTGAGAGGAGTGAACCGCCCCTTAGGAACCAGCGCCTGGGGTCGTTGGTCAAAGCGACCGGGCGGCTCGAGCTGCCTGGATCGTCCCTCAGCTGGTTCCGTGGGGGTTGGCTTCTTATTGGAACTCCTGCCGGCTTCCCTTCTGGACGAATCAGCCTCGTTGGCGCGGATGTACTTCTGGGCCCGGAGGAGGAGGTCGGAATAAGAGCTCGAGGGCTTCTTATCCAGGGAGAAGGTGAAGCGGGATGGAAGGAGTCCCCGCTTCAGCGCTAGGGAGGCCACCGCATCATCGAGATGGTAGACCTCGAGGGCGGCAGTTTTGAATCGGGACACGAAGTCTCCCAGTGACTCTCCTTCCTTCTAGAACGGAGAAGAGGCTGTCTGCCACCCTTGGGATCCGGCGGCAGGCATCAAAGTGGGCCAAAAATGCCCTCTCCAGCTCCGGAAGGAGTCGACGCTGTGAGGGGGTAGGCGTGAGTTCCATGCATGTGCGGCCCTCCACAGAGTTGCGGGGAAGGCCTTGTAGAGGAGGGCATCTGGGGTGCCCTGGATTTGCATCATAGCCTTGTAACTTTCGAGGTGGTCGAGGGGGTCGGTCGTACCATCGTACGGGTCCACCTAGGGGAAGCGGAATCTCGAGGGAACCGGTTCCTTCAGGATGCGGCGAGTGTAAGGAGGACGAGTGTCGAATTCTTCCTCCGGCTGACGGTTGATCTTCTTGGCGAGCTCGTCTAGTCGCCTGTTGTACTCCTCCAGGCATTCCTCCGCCTCAGGGTTGATCGTCGGGGCCCTCCGAGGTGGCTCGGAGGAAGAAGAAGAAGAGGAGGCGGACGAAAATGGAGACGAAAGTCGGGACTTCCGCTTGGGTTCCTCGTGATGATGTGGCTTGGGAGAAAATTTGTTGGGGCCGCGGTCAGAGGACCGTGGCCGCTTGGAGGGCTCGCGTCAAGGCTTCCTGGGGGAAGCTTGACGTCGGCCGGTCTCCCGTCGACCGGCCTCCCACCGGGGGGAGCCTCCCCTCGCCGACTACTGACTGGCGAGGGGAGCAATTTGATGCTGGGTGGCCACGGACTGTTGTTGCTGGAGGCCGTGGATCATGGCAGTGAGATTCTGGACTTGCTGGGAAAGAGTCGCCAGCTGCTCCGCTGTTTGGGCAGCGGTGTCCGGCGGCGGACAAGCGATCGGAGGGTCGGCAGCAGGGGGATTGGCCTTCTGCTGAGGATTTGGCGGGGGAAGCCCCGCTGGGCAGCTGACAGAGGTATCCTGGGCTCGTGTCACCACCATGGCTTCTAGGAGAAGAGAGGGGATGGAAGATGCAGCTCGGGGAAGACGTTCGCTGCTTTTCTTATGCACCACTCGCCCCCCTTCCTGGCGCGCCAATCTGATGACGCTCGATCACCTCCCCTGGACGTCGGGAATAGAGGCGCTCCTCGAATCCTCGCCTCCGGGTTGCCTGCAAGAAAGTCCCGGGCCGGAGGGGGCTCCGGCGGGACCCTCCGACGGCCAAGTTAGTGACTGAGGTCACAGCTGAAGAAGGGCTCGAGTGAGCCTCGTTTTGTGTGGAGAAGAGGATCTCCGAGAGGAGGAATCCCTTTTTTAGTAGAGATGGCGATTTCGGGGGTTATCGCGCATACCTGTTTACCGGGTGGATTCACCTTTTTATAGGGGTTGACTCTGGCATGATCACATGGGATTGTGTGAATCAGAAGATCTGCTGAGCCCTCGCATAAATCTGGGCCGGTTGGTGGGTTACATCCCATAAGCAGCTGGGCTGTTGGGCGGCGCACGTCTGACGTTGTCGGGTGGCACGCGTCAGAGAGGTGGTTTTTTGAACCGCTGGGGCTGATCTGGCGGGAACCAGGGGGTCCCGTTTTGTCGGGGCCGAGCTGGGTCGACCTAAGATGGCCGGGGCCCATCCAGCCGGCAAGGCAGTGCCAGGTCGGAGCCAAATCGGTGGACTTCAAGGCGATGGGGCCGAGTCGGACGGCGGGGATGGCCTTGGCTGACTCGGCGGACCAGAGACGCCGGGGCCGAGTCGGACCGGCCGGGGACGGCCTTGGCCGACTCGGCAGGACAAGGGACGTCGGGGCCAAGTCGGCCGGCCAGGGATGGCCTTGGCCGACTCGGCGGGACAGGGGACGCCGGGGCCGAGTCGGGCCAGCCAGGGATGGCCTTGGTCGACTCGGTGAAGCGGGCGACGCCGGGGCCAAGTCGGACCGGCCAGGGATGGCCTTGGCCGACTGGGCGAAGCGGGAGACGCCGGGGCCGAGTCGGATCGGCCAGGGATGGCCTTGGCCGACTCGGCGGGACAGGGGACGCCGGGGCCGAGTCGGGCCAGCCAGGGATGGCCTTAGCTGACTCGGTGGGACAGGGGATGCCGGGGCCGAGTCGGGCCGGCCATGGATGGTCTTGGCCGACTCGGCGAAGCGGGACACGCCGGGGCCGAGTCGGACCGGCCTGGGATGGCCTTGGCCGACTAGGAGAGCGGAAGACGCCGGGGCCGAGTTGGACCGGCCAGGGATGGCCTTGGCCGACTCGCCGGAACTGGAGATGCCGGGGTAGAGTCGGACCGATCAGGAATGGCCTTGGCCGACTCGGTGGGACAGGAGACGCCGGGGCCGAGTCGGGCCGGCCTGGGATGGCCTTGGCCGACTCGCTGGAACAGGGGACACCGGGGCCGAGTCAGGCTGGCCAGGGATGACCTTGGCCGACTCGGTGAAGCGGGAGATGCCGAGGCCGAGTCGGACCGGCCTGGGATGGCCTTGGCCGACTCGCCGGAACTGGAGATGCCGGGGCAGAGTAGGACCGGCCAGGAATGGCCTTGGCCGACTCGGCGGGACAGGAGACGCCGGGGCGACTCGGGCCGGCCTGGGATGGCCTTGGCCGACTCGCGGAACTGGAGACGCCGGGGTCGCTTGGGAAGGAAGCGCCGGGACGGCTGAGAGGTGCCGGGGCCGGCTGGGATGGAAGAGCCAGGGTCATCTTGGATCAGGCGGAGCCATCTAGGATGGAAGCGTCGGGGCCGGCTGAGAGGTGCCGGGGCCGATTTGGATCAGGCGGGGCCGGCTAGGATGGAAGCGCCGGGGCCGGCCTGGGAACCGGGGCCTCCTAGCTTGGAGAGGCCGGTCTTGGCAGGTGTCGGCTTTTGATGTGCCGGCCTTGGAGGCCGTGCTGGAGACGACGCTAGAGGCCGATGCTGGAGAACGACGCTGGAGACCATCGCTAGAGGCCGATGCTGGCGGCTGCGTTGGAGTCTGTCGGCCTTTGGCCAGCGCTAGAGGCTGGCGCTGGGGGCCGACGCTGGATGTCGTCGCTAGAGGCCGATGCTGGCGGCTGGCGCTGGAGTCTGTCGGCCTTTGGGGCCATCCAAAAAATTTTATTTTTCATGGGGTCAACTGGCCCCATCAGGTACACTGTGTGACAAACTGATAAAATCATCCTGTCAAAAGCTCTATATATATCAATGGTCATTCTATAACATATAAATATAAGAACAGAAAAAAGCTAATATAAATCCCTGTTGTATGAGTGCTCTATTCTATAAAGAAACCCCCAAAAAATGAAAATAAATCATTGAACTAAACCAGTGTACGTTGTACATTTTGTCAAACTATGCCAGCAGCAGTACCTTAACTTTCCCTCCACAAAAGTTCTTGATTTCAGCATGATATTCCGCAATGAAGAACCGGTTGCATTTAGTGACAAATCCATTCTTCGTTGAAACAATGATCGGAAGTTTCCATCTTGCTCTTCACTACAATATTAGAAAGAAAATTAGCTAACTACAAAAATACATATATTTCAAACTAATGCAGTCTAATTTTGCATACTACAGGATATCATTACCGCAAACTCTACCCAGATGAGAAAATATCAATAGTAGAAGGATGCCTTGAACGGGAAACTAAAAGCAAAAGTCAGGACAAATGGTTACATGCACACACATAAAACCATTCCACATTTAACAATGGCTTGACCATGCAGTTAGATATGAGTCATGAAAGTAATAGGTATCCGCATTAAATTGGCAAACAATTTAATTAAACATGTGCTTGAAAATATTAAATTGGACATGTTGGTAGAATGAAAAAAAGCTCACCAAGTCAAACATAAGTTTAGGTTTCAGCTCTCAGCAAACACCTACTGCTTATATATACTCTAAGAATACATGTTGGGAGGAATGATCCACTGATCACAACTTGAAAAGTTTTGGCAACAGTTACCAGTTTATAGTAACTACATATAGCACAAAAAACCACAAAGGACTGAATAAAACCAACACATAAGGTCTGTTACACTGTACGTACTGATAAGATACTGATATGGTACTGAGGTTTAATTTGGTATGAACTAAACTGGTTTGAACCAAGCAGAACCATCTTGTACCATCTGGTACAAACCCATATTGTCCAGTTTCAGGTTGAAAGTAGAAGAAAGCATTGATATCCCATCTTGGTGCGAGAAGTGTATCATACCGTATTAAACCAGTAATGTACTGATATAGTTTTCAATATCGATTTTGCAGACCTTGCCAAAAGGTGTCGATTGACTGAATAATTTATCAACCAATGTTTATCAGGTTTCTCATTTCATTTGATTATCTTAACACAAAACATAGTAGCATAATATAAGATTAAAAGGTCACATAGAAATTCTCATAGAAAATCTCTAATGCAATTCACGTACCATGCACCATCTGTTCTGTCATAAAAGCCACATAAAGGACTATTGGGTTCAAGAAGGGGAGAATCGCAAGAGTCATAATCAGCTAAATCACTCTCTCCTGCTGCAGAGAGATGAGACATGAAGACACCCTTGGCTGAAAATGGAATTAAGTTTCCAGGAAAACGCATAAGATCAACTAATGATTCCACTGAATTCAGCAGAACTACCACAGACATATGCCTATATGAGTCTGTATATTCAACTGATCCATCACTAGGAAGGTCCTGGGAAAGTAAAAACATAAGCACAGTTACAGAACAATTCAAGTCTGGATCAGGAAATCAACAAAAAATTATGCCTGACAGGGAAAAAATCATAAATATATGGATTCAGATGTTTTAAAGCAAAATGAAACATTACCACCATAAGTTTGCTCTCAAGACCTACAGCATCAGCAAGGACTTCAAAACAAAATTGCTCTAGGCCGGCACGATCCATGCCTTATCTGCCCCAAGAGTTGGACACCCCGATTTTCTATCAAATGACAGATCTCTTCAGCTGTAGCTTTTGCAGGGCTCAGTTCCAGATTTGGGCGTTTATAGAAGTCAGAAACCTGTACAGAAATTTAATTCAGCATGAGTCCCATCAAGCATATAAAAAACCTTCATTCTTACGTGTGGTCCATAGCAGTTGCACCCACAACCACTTTCCTCAAGTGGTCACTCTGCCCATCTAAACTTGGTTGACAATACTGGCCAGAACCTCCTCCCTACCATCAACATTCCATGCATGCTGACTCACCCCAGCCCCGACACACCAACCACTACACACACACAAACATGCACCCACCAAAACATGAATGATACTCCCCTTCATAGTTGGTAGAACTTTCTAGGGAACAAAATAGAACATGCTAGATCCCTTTGTAACTCTTTCAAAGAGTAAACAAAACAACTCTATAGATCATGCTTTGCACAAGAGTCCCAAGAGAAAGCATTAGATTTCTAATCAGTGATGCAGGATTTGAGTTCAGTCCTTTCACCAATGCTGTACTCAATTGCTTCAACATGGATAGCTTCTTATCCTTTTCAGAATCCACAAGAATGATATCTGCCTTAAGTGCCAAACCAAAAGAATGAAGGTCATCTGGAGATGGAATGGCATCAAAAAGCTGTGACAGTCTTAGATCACCTTGACTTAGATCACCTTGACTATCTTAGTTGGCTTTAAACTTTTCTTACACGCAGATCTCTATTTGTTTTAGCTTGTGACAGTCCAAAAAAGAAAAAGTCTTATAAGTACAAGATCACCTAAACATCACATGCCTCACAGAAATAAAATTAGAAAACAAAGACAATAGCACTCAAGAGCCAAAAGATATCACCAAGAAAAATCAGAGCAGAAGAAGCCAAATCTTTAATCAACCTATTCCCAACACACGACACCAAACCTTCACTATAGCAGTCTTTCAAGAGCAGAGCAAAGCATGGATTAAAAAAATTATAAGAGCATAAATTTTGTAGATCAAAAGCATATGACTAATCACTATCAACCTGTTCCAACCCTTCACCAAGAAACAGAAATTGTGGTCCCAAGAAAGTTATATTAAAAAAAAAAAAAGCTAGATGTTAGGTCACGATGATGACTATTGGCTATTACAAGCTGAACCCAAAACATAAAATTCGATGGTTATAGATTGACCAATGCAAAACCTTTCAAATCCTACGCAAGCCCCAAAGACAAATAGAACTACAAATCAAACCATAATCAAGAGCAGAGGAAATTAAAAAACAAACTTTTTAATTTTTCATATTATATATTAAGAAAGAATGAAAAAGAAGCTGAGAATATCTGATACATAAAGTTTCAGCAATTTCAGCAACTAAACTAAAGAAACTAAGGATACCTGTTACATAAAGTTTCACATGAGTGGCATCCTATGGGCATATGAATATCTACATAAAAAAATCAAGGGAATTAACTACATGCTCATATGAATTTTCCATATTATATATTAAGGGAGAATAAAAAGGAAATTGAGAATACCCGATACATAAAGTTTCAACAGTTTCAGCTGTAACTAAACTAAACTAAAGAAACTAAAGATACTTGATACATAAAGTTTCATAGATGAGTGGCATCCTCTGTTTCACATTGTTGTAATGCTTCTTATGATCCTTTACATACAATATCCATTACATATACAAAATTTTGACAAAATGGCAACAAAAGATAAACATCAAAACATACTACTGTGAATGCGGAGGTGGAGGTGGAGGCAAAGGCGGAGGCAGACGTGAATGAGGCGATGAAGAATGTGGTGAAGGTAGTGTAGTGTTGGCTGAAGCCGATGCTGAACTTGATTGTATATTAATTGAGGAAGGAATAGGAACATTAAACCCAGCAGCAGAAAGTGTAGCAAGTAATCCTTGAATTATTTGTTCCTGACGCATAAGTTGCTCACGCATAGTTTCAAAAAGTGGAGTCGAATGTGATGCATCCTAACCAGAGGTGGAGGCAGAATTCTTCTGTCGAGGCCTCATTGCTGCCTTCATTCTAGGAATTGATCCCCAACCTTTTCGATAGCTTGGACGTGTGCCAAGAACGTCATCAACAATGTCACCCTCAGTAATATTTTCACTATTAGAGCCATCTTCCTGGGTGGATAACGATGTGCGGCATTGAAGCATTTCTTCCTACAAAATTAATCAATTCAAAAATTAATTATTGAACTTATGAAGTTTTGAAAAGAAGTTGAAATTAGTTTGGAGGTATCTGTGATAGTTCGAGGAGGTGAACATTTAATAGGTTATAGTTGGATTGGATAGAGTTAATGCAGTGCAACTTTGCTAGCAATGTACATGGAGTTGAGGATTTAATTGGAATTAAGGAATAGAAGTTTTCCTAGGCATGTCACTTTGACTATCTATTCTACCAATAATAAAGAAATAGCAGTATGTCCATATTAGAAGTTCAAGTTTGATGGATGAAATGAAGATGAAATTGCAATCATTTATGAAATTTGCTAGATGCTATAATATAGTTACATCATATAAGATGAAACTGCAATCAAATAATCATAATATAAGATTAAAGCTAGAAGTTTAATTTTAGATGGGCATTGGTGAAAACTGCTTATCTTACGCAATAGAAAAGCAAGAACAATAACATACATATCTTTGTTGTGCAACGTCGTTGATCCATCCAATTGATTGACTATAATGCATGTCCTTGAAATGCTCAATAGGCTTGGGCAATTCTTTTGTCACCATATTCATCTGTTTTAAAATTAATATTAGAAACATACAACATAAGTTACATGTAAAAATATTAATTTTAGAAAATCAATATTTATGTACCATTTTGTATCGATGTGCAGTGAAAGAGCTAGATCCATGGCAACTTTCAAACAATCTTTTCTTTCTATTTATAGAATTACTTTTCCCTTTTTTGAAAAAATAATATTTAAATAAATTTGGGATTCAAGAAAAAGGGTATAAAAATTGAACTATAAATTTTAATTAATTTTTTAAAGATATCTACCTTTGCTTCTTCAGTTGCCCAATGGTCACAAAGACGTTCCCAAATATCTTATCTACACAAAGTATGAGGCCTCTTTGTCTTTGCCATTTGTGGATCATCTTAGCCACCAATTTCTCTAAAGTGGAGATGCCATCGATAATGAGAATCTCTCTAGCTGTTGCTCATCGTCTGATCAATCGCATCATTGATGAGATCAGTGGATTCAAAAACAAACTTCTCCTGCACATTATTGAAAGGTTAATTCGAACAATAAATGAGACATTATAATATCATAAAAAATAAACTTATTTACTAAAAGGAATAATCAAAAAGTTACTTACACGCATGTGATTCATCACAATTTCCTTTTCGAAAAGTGAAATCTTCTTCCAAGACAACACCGAATGATCTATGACCTATCGAACTACCTGGGCCAAATGATTATTGAACAACTTGCCATTTCTTCCTATAGGTTTATAAGTGGTGGTCTCCCTTTGATCAGAAACATTATCATTTGCAATATCAAACTGCATAGGTAGAGGATTTTTTTTGTTATCTTCAATAACTTTCTCCAATGTCACGCTACGAGAAAATCCTCTTTTTGATTTTTCATTTGATGAGGCAACCCTTTTCCCCTTATCGCGATGAGGATCATAGGAAGGTTGTGCATCAGATCCATCTCCACCTAGTGTAGACATAATTCTGCAAAACAAAATAAATTAAATTAATTTATAGTGCAGTTAAAATAAGCCTATGATAAATCAGCATTGCATATTTAATAGCAGCAGAGATGCAATATTACTTGGAGATGCAAAGGCTGCATATGCTAGCTAGCCTATATTTAAGTAAAAGATGAAACATGATGAATGGATGATTATGACTAGCAACAAATTCTTCTACTCCAGAATGGTAGTCATTCTCTACAGTCATTCTCCACAAGCTATTGAAAGTCAAAGACAGACCATCTACTAAAGTTGCCAATAAAATTAATAGTTACAGAATCAAATAAGGAGGGTATATGCTGAAGCCTATGATAAATCAGCATATTTAATATCAGCATTGCATATTTGCATATACAACAAAGTTGAAAATCTATCACTGATAGTGTGCAAATATGCAAAGGCACCCTCATTTAAGCAAATATTTCCATGAATCAAGGAGACATCAAAAGCAGCTTTATATTTGGAAACAAGTTAGTAATGAACTGAAGAATTGAAACTATAACTATTCTATGGGCAGATCAAAGAAGCCCAAACTAACTGGGACAACATAGAAAGTTTCCTTGGAAAATGAGCATAATCTGAAACTAATCAAATCAATGGAAGTTGCAATGTTTCAGATTGGCCTGGCTTAAGCTGAAACCCAGTTTGGGTTAGTGCCGGCAAGGGTGCCGGTGCCGGTTTGGATCTTTAATTTTGCTGAGGCATGCCATGGATAATCATAATGATTATCTTTACATACTTAAGTTGAAATCAATCCTAAGTTAAAGTCAGCTTCCCCAACTCACAAGGCTTTCATAGGATTTCTGTTAAATGATTACATATAAGCATCAGTCCTGAGAAAACCATTCGGTTGGTTACTCTAATAAGCTAGCAAACTATAAAACCAGAGAAGAAGAAGGATAAGCCGGGTAATTCTCTTGCAATGAGAAAGTTGATTAAGTCAGAAAAACAATGGCACAATCTTGAGCTGAGGCATGATTGGAATACTTTAAGGAGAACCAATATACTTGTCGGGCATAGAAAAAAGCATAAAAATCCTAACAACTCATAGAGAGACATAGTGATTAAGCTTTTGCTTCTTGCTAACATGCCTATATTTGATGATTTTATGAGCCTCAAATGCTAAGAAATACACTAAGAAACCAGATTTTACAAGAGCAAAGGATGAAATGTAATTCGGCTAAGAAATAGTGAGAGTTCTGTCTGAGATTTCTTAATCTTTCAAACAAAGAAGAAAAGAGGAGACATGCTGAAACCTGGGCTTTCCTCGGGACTTAGGGCAGAGGAGTTCCCAGAGACAATGCGAGGCGGAGGAGCGGAATTCAGCACTCGGCGACGATGCGAGGCTGAGGAGCAATGGCACCCGGCGCAAGACTTAGAGTTCCCAGCAACGATGTGAGGCGGAGGAGCGGAACTCGGCACTCAGCGACGATGCAAGGCGGAGGAGCGAAACTCGGCACCTGACAATGATGCAAGGCGGTCCTCGGGAGTTAGGGTGGAACTAGGGATTTAGGGCAGAGGTGGAACTCGACACCCAACTGGCGACGATGCGATGTGGAGGGCAGAGGCGGAGGGCAGACGTGGAACTAGGCATCCGGCCGGCGACGATGCGAGGCAAAGGGAAGAGGTAGAGGGGAGAAGCAAAGGAGTTAGGGAGTTAGGCGAGTAGAGTGACGGAAGTTGGGGCATTTGGGAGATTTTGTTAACCCTTTTCCTACGATTTCATGAAAATCATAGGGAAATCGTCCTTTCCCTACGAGTTTAATTAACTCGTAGGCAAAGGACTTTACCTGCATTCCTTTTCCACCGCTTTCCCTACGATTTGTATAAATATCGTAGGGAAAGGCTTCTTACGAAAAAAAAATTGGCAAAAGTTTTGCCTCCAAAAAAAAAAAATAAAAAAAATAAAAATTCTCTAATAACAAACCAGCCTTTTTTCTTATGAAAAAAAAATTGGCGAATGTTTTGCCTCCAAAAAAATAAAATAAAAAAAATTTAGTAAGAACAAACCAGCCTTTCCCTATGATTTTTTGAAAATCGTAGGGAAAGATTTTTTTTTCAATAATTTTTTTAACAAATTTACTTAGATATTAATTTTCTTTCTAAACCTTTTCCTACAATTTTTATAAAGTTTTCCTATTAAAAAGTTTTTTTATTTTTCTTTGCATTTAAAATATTATTATTTGGCTCTTGCCGGCACGGCTCAGGCCCATCTGGGGCCTGGCCCGTGCACGGCTCAAATAAAAAAAAATTTATAAAGAAATATTTTTTGATAAATTAAAATATTATTAGGAATAAAGAAATTTTTATTAATATAAAGCCACTTTAATGATGGAAAGTTTGGCATAGACACCTACCAGTTTATTAATTTAAAATCAAAATGGTACAGAAGGGAGGGGGCTAGGCCTGACCTCCAGAACATAATACAATAAGTAAGGAGAAAAAAATAGAAAGATTGCAACCGTCGGATCATCTCCAATTGGATGGATCGCAACCGTCAGATCGATCATTGTCGATCGGGATCATGGCTTGGATCGATCACAACCATCGGATCATCTCTGATCGAATTGATCGCAAATGTCTGATCAATCATCGCCGATCGCGATCATGGCTTGGATCGATCACAACTGTCAGATCGTCTCCGATCGGATGGATTGCAACTGTTGGATTGATCATCGCCGATCGGGATCATGGCTTGGATCGATCGCAACCATCGGATCGTCTTTGATCGGATGAATCATAACTGTTGGATTGATCATCGCCGATCAGGATCATGGCTTGGATTGATCACAACCGTCAGATCGTCTTTGATTGGATTGATCACAACGGTCGGATCGATAATCGCCGATCGGGATCATATCTTGGATCGATCGCAACCGTTGGATCATCTTTGATCGGATGGATTGCAATCGTCAGATCTATCATCGCCGATCAAGATAATGGCTTGGATCGATCACAACTGTCGGATTGCCTCCGATCGGATGGATCGCAATCGTCGGATCAATCATCGCCAATCGGAATCATGGCATGGATCGATCACAACCATCGGATCATCTCTGATCAGATCGATCGCAACCGTCGGATCGATCATCGCCGATTAGGATCATGGCTTGGATCGATCACAACCGTCAGATCATCTCTGATCAGATCGATTGCAGCCATCGGATCGATCATCGTCGATCGAGATCATGGCTTGGATCGATCACAACCGTTGGATCGTCTTCAATTGGATTGATCGCAACTGTCCGATCGATCATCGCTGAATGGGATCATAGCTTGGATTGATCGCGACCGTTAGATCATCGCTGATGGGATAGATCGCAACCATCGGATCAATCATCCCTGATCGGGATGATGGCTTGGATCGATTGCAACCGTCGGATTCTCTTCGATCGGATTGATCGCAACGATCCAATCGGTCATCGCCGATCGGGATCATGGCTTGGATCGATCGCAACCGTTGGATCATCGCCGATCGGATGGATCGCAATCGTCGGATCGATCATCGCCGATCATGGCATGGATCGATCGCAACCGTTGGATCGTCTTCGATTGGATCGATCGCAACCGTCGGATCGATCATCGTCAATCGGGATCATGGCTTGGATCAGCTAGCTAGTGCCTAGGCACTAGGCACGAGGTGCCTAGGCGCAAAGTGTGCACCTAGGCACCAGCCGTGCCATGGCACGACATGGCATGGCGCCCAAAACGGGGCCATTTTGGCATGGCCCTGCTGGACCGTTTTGGCACGGCCCGTGATGGGCTGATCTTGGGAGACCAATTGGATGCTTTCGAGGGTCATGGCTTTGGTGATGCCTTGGCCTAAGTCCTTCACCGAGAAAGGATTATGTAAGCTCCGAATAGGGAGCTCATGGACGAAGGGAGGCAAAATGAGGAAACTTGTGAATAATCAAAAATGACCATAAAGGGTAAGAAAAGTCTTTGTACAATGGACTCCAGTGCATAAAGAGCGCATCGGCCCAGGCAGTGGGCCCCAACCACCTCATTTGCAGCATTGAATTGAATTTAATTAAATTCAATCGACCATCTTAGAGATCGATAGATAGCAGCAATCCACGAATGATATCCCTTCATTCGCTGCATTGATTGCATTTGATTTCAAACAACATTTTTTAATCTTTATTTTATAAAAAAATATTTTATTTTCTATTTTTTATCTCTAAAATTATGTTTGGTAATTAAGTAAAAATAAAAATTACTTTTTTATTTATTATATTTATTATAAATAATCTTTTAAAAGGATAATTAAAAAAAGATATACATAATAATATGTTTATATTATATTGCATATATTGATATAATATATAATATATTCTATATTATTATAATAACTTTATAACATGTTATATATACATTATGTATTACAATATAAGATTAATAATTTTATTAACAATATGATAATACATAATAAATTATAGTATACTATAATATTATAATAAGTAATTATTTTGTTATATAAATATATAATATAATACATTTATTTTTATGTATTATATATAAATGCATATTTACTATATATAATATATGTAAATAATAAGTATTAAAGAAATTGTAGTAATATATTACTAAGGATATTATAATATATAACATGTTAACAATATAATAAATAACAATATAATTATAAATACAGTATAATAAATAAATAGTTATATTAATATTTATAATTATTAATAATATCATATAAAATATATAATTAATATAAATATAGTAAATATATAATTAATGTAATATTAATTTTAGTATATTATCGTAATATTATAATATTATGACCTTATAATAAACTATCATTATATTATTTAAATTGTATCATTATAATGTATTACAAATAAATCACATATTAATATTGAGTTCTAAGAAAAGGGTTTTTTCTATGATTTTTATTAAATTCATAGGAAAAGGTTGGCTATCTTTCCCTACGATCTTCATGAAGATCGTAGGGAAAGGTTTAGAATGAAAAAAAAAAGGTTATAGGAGCCTTTCCCTATGATTTTTATGAAAATCGTAGGGAAAGACTTTAGATCTTTCCATATGACTTTTTGCAAAAATCGTAGGAAAAACTTTTTAGATAAATAAAAAATCTTTCCCTATGATTTTGAAAAAATCATAGGGAAAGGCTCTGGACTTTCCCTATGATTTTTTGAAAATCGTAGGGAAAGAATTTTTCAGAAATATTTTGGCGGGCAATTTTGCCTCCAAAAATTTGTTGATTTAATCCCTACGATTTTCAAAAAATCGTAGGGAAAGTCCAGAGCCTTTCCCTATGATTTTTTGAAAATCGTAGGGAAAGTATTTTTAAAATAAAAAAATTATTATTTTGTATTAGAATTTTTTGCTCTAGAATCTTTGCCTATGATTTTTAAAATCGTAGGGAAACATATCTTTTGCCTACGATTTAAAAATCGTAGGCACAAAAATCGTAGGAAAAAATCATTTTTTTTGTAGTGGCAGCACTATCCTAAAATATTTCCATGGCAAGCTTAAGTAATATGGGTATGAGCATCGATCAGCCTTCTATTTCTATCTTTGATGGAGAAAATTCTGATTATTGGAGCATCAAAATGAATACCATTTTCATTTCACAAGAAATTTGAGATTTAGTGGAGAATGGGTATAATGAAGAGCCATCTACTCCAACCAACCAACAAAGGGAGCAATTGAAGAACTATAAAAAGAAGGATGCCAAAACCCTGTTCAATAAAGGGAGCAATTGAAGAACCATAAAAAGAAGGATGCCAAAGCCCTGTTCTTCGTCAAACAAGACTGATAAGATTTTATCAAGAATCATTAGAACCATTAAATCAAAGGAGGCATGCGATATTTTGCAAGAGAAATTTCAAGAAAACACAAAGGTGAGAGCTATCAAACTTCAAACTCTAAGAAGAGAGAGAGTTAGGTAATTTGAGGATGTAAGAATATAAGAAATTAAAGGATTACCTCTTCAAAATCATAGACATTGTTAATTAAATGAAGAGCTATAGTAAAACCATTATCGAGAAAAGAAAATGTGAGAAAATTTTGGCTAGTTTGCCTTCAAAATTTGATATAATAGTTACAATTATTAAAAAATCTAAATATCTTTCTATGTTAAATGTTCATGAGTTGACGGGATCTCTTGAGGCTCATGAGAAGAGGTTATTTAGGCATAAAGAATCATCAATTGAAAGTGTCTTTCAATCTAAACTCAAAATATTTGACAAAGTTCTCAAAGAGAATCATCTAGTCATGCATAAGTTAAAGAGAGTCATTTAGAGGTGAAAACCAAAGTAGAGGAGAAAGAAGAAATATGAGAACAAGAGGTAGAGGAGGGCAAAAAATAACCTTCCAAGAAGACAAAATGATGATATCACTCAACAAAGTATAATATATATAAAGATCTTCTCATATTGAAAAGATTGTTCATTTAAGAGAAAATCTCAATGTTATAATTGTAAAAAGTTTGGACATGTTCAAAAAGATTGTAAGTACTAAGCAATTGAGCAAGCATATTTCTCTGAAGAAAATGAAGATGAGCAAAGCACATTCTATGCATGTCAAACTGCAAAGGAACAAAGGAATGATGTATGGTATCTTGATAGTGGATGTAGCAACTACATGACTAGTGACAATCCATCTTTGTAGACATTGATAGTTCTTCAATCTCACAAGTGAAAATGAAAAATGATGTACTAGTTCAAACAAAAGGTGAAGGCATAATTGTAATTAATACAAAAAAGGAAGAAAGTTCATCCATGGTGTTTTACTTGCTCCAGACTTGAAAAAAATCTCTTAAGTGTTGGACAATTGATTGAGCATGGGCACATGGTGTAATTTAAGGACAATGGTTGCAAGATATATGACAAAGGGGTAAAAAAATAACTTTTGACAAATATCAATATGGAGAAAAATAGAAGCTTTTCTCTTGCACTATACAAGAATGTTGCATGAAAGATGAAAGTGAATAATGAGTCATAGCTATGGCACAAAAGGCTTCGGCACTTAAACTTTCAAAGCTTGAGAAGTTTACATTAAAAGAATATGGTGCATGGTCTACTAGCAATATATGACAAGAAAGAACCTTGTGAAAGATGTGCATTTAAAATACAACATAAAGAGGCATTTTCAAAGAAGCATATATAGAGAGCCAAAGTACCATTGAAGCTTATTCACACTGACATATGTAGACCCATGAAAACTCCTTCTCATATTGGTAACATCTACTTCATTATTTTATTAATGACTATTCAAGGATGACATTGGTGTACTTTGTGAGATAAATTTGTAGCATTAATTATTTTGAAGAAGTTCAAAAATCTTATGAAAAAACAAAGTGAGCACTACATCAAGGTGCTAAGAAGTGATCGAGGTGGTAAATACAACTCAAATGAATTTGAGAAGTTTTGTAAAGATGTTGGTGTGCAAAGATAATTGACCATTGGCTATACACTGAAACAAATGAAATTGCCAAAAAGAAAATCATACTATTGTTGAGATGGCCAGATCTATATTCAAAGACAAAGGCTTTCCAAATTCTTTTTGTGCAAAAGCGATGTATATGATAGTGTACTTTAAGAATAGATGTTCAACAAAAGTTCTCTAAAATATGACACCATTTGAAGCTTGGTTTAGCAGAATCCTTCGGTAAAGCATTTCAAAGTCTTTGGATGTGTGCTATGCATATATTCCAAAGGAAAGGAGATACAAACTTGATGAAGTGAATGAAAAATGCATCTTTGTTGGATATAGTTCTAAATCAAAAGATAATAGACTTTTTAACTTGAAGCACAATAAAGTGATCATAAGAAGAGATGTTCTTTTCAATGAGAAAGTTGCTTAGGATTGAAAGAAAAATAAAGTTGAAGAAAATATTATTCTCTTGATGAAGAAATTCATGATGCTCAAAATGAAGAAAATGAGGTAGAAGGTTCACCACAAACTTTTTCAAATATAAGTCTATCACCCACCTCAAGCTCAAGTTCATCTCCAAGTTCTATTCCTATAAGAATGGAAAGCCTAAGTGACATTTATGCCTCTTATAATTTTTGCATGATTAAGTTTAAAATTTATAAAAATGCTATGCATGAAGAAATGTGGAACAAGGTAATGCAAGAAGAAATTAATATGATTGAGAAGAACAAAATTTAGGAGTTAGTAGAGAAACCAATCAATAAGGAATTCATTGGCTTGAAATGGATCTACAAGATAAAACGCAATCTGGATGGGTCCATTCAAAGACACAAAGCAAGATTGATAGTAAAAAGGATACTCCCAACTACTCAGGATTGATTATCAAGAAACTTTTGCACTAGTTGCTCAATATGATACAATTAGAACTCTCATTTTTATGGTAGCACAGAAAAGTTAAAAACTACACCAACTAGATGTAAAGTTGGCATTCTTGAATAGAGTGTTGAAAAAATAAATTTTTGTCAAACAAACTCAGGACTTCATAATCAAAGGTCAAGAAAGTAAGGTATACAAGTTGAAGAAAGCATTGTATGGGTTGAAGCAAGCACGCCGAGCATGGTACTCTCAATTAATACCTACTTCAATGAGAAAGGTTTTTTAAGAACTCTAAGTGAACCAATGCTTTATGTGAAGAAGTAAGGTAATGATATTCTTATTATCTCTCTTTAAATTAATGATTTAATTATTATTAGTAACAATGAGAATATATTTTGACTTTCAAAAGTGATATGATAAAAAGATATGAAATGAATGATATGGGTTTATTCTATTATTTTTTATGAATTAAAATCATTCAAAAAAAAGATGGCATATTTATTTGTCAAAAGAAATATATAGAAGGCATTCTTAAGAAATTTAAAATAAAAAATTGTAATGTTATGCAAACACCATTGGTGGTAAATGAGAAGTTCATGAAAGAAGATAAATGTGGTGAAGCCAATCCACAACTATATAGAAGCATTATTGAAAGCTTGTTGTATCTTACAATTACAAGGCCGGACATAATGTTTGCATCAAGTTTACTTTTTGAATTCATGCAAAGACCAAACAAGGTTTACTTTGGACGAGCAAAAAGAGTCTTATGATACATCAAAGATACTAAAAATTATGGGATCATATATCAAAGAAACAAGAATGATAATGTGAAGTTATTAGGGTTTTGCGATAGTGATTGGGCCAAAAGCATTGATGATATAAAGAGCACATCAGGTTATGTATTCTTTTTTGGATTTATTGCCATATCTTGGGCATCCAAGAAGTAAGATACTATGGCATTATCATCTTTGGAAAAACAAATAATTTGGTTGAGAAGAATACTTGAAGATTTAAGTGAGAAACAAGAAGAAGCTACTATACTACTATGTGATAATAAGTCTACTATTTCTATGATAAAGAATCCTATCTATCATAGCCGCACCAAGCATATCAAAATCAAGTACCATTTCATAAAAGATGTGGAAGAAGGAAAAGAAGTTCAAGTGATATATGTGAGGACTCAAGACCAAGTGACGGACATCTTCACCAAAGCACTACCTAAGGAGAAATTCTTTCACTTTAGAGATCTCATGGGCATCCAAGAATAACCATTAAAGGATAGTGTTAAAATGTAATGGTTGTTCTTGTTAATTTCTAAGTGCTATGTTTTATTTTTTGATTTAGTATATGTTGGGCTCATATATAGTTGAACTTATGTTATTATGGTAGTTTTATGTTTTGATGTACAAACTTATGTAGGTGTGATAGCCTCATATATAAGAGGGGCATTATGTTTAAAATATTGTAGATATGAATGAACCCTAGATCTATTTTTCTTGTTGAAAAAGAAAACCAGCCGTCTCCTTTCTTGCTTCCTCTTTTCTTAATTTTCTTTTCCTTCTCCCATGCCTTCATCTTGGTTCGTGGCCAGATCCATGGCGAGAGGGCCTGATCTCCATTCTGTCTTTTTTTTTTTTCTCATTAAATTTTTGTGTTCTTTCTCCTCCTTCCATTTTTCTTTCTCCTTCAGCTTTTTAGCCTAACAAAGCGGGCGGTGGAGATCAAGACTGAGGGCTAACGGTGGAAAACAAAACCATCAGTAAACATGTTCTATGCACTTTTTTGTTTGCCAATCTTCTTCTTCTACTACTTCCTTTTGCAATCCTTCTTAGCGCAAATTATAATTTTAGTATATTAGCCTGCTTGCATGATGTTTGTGATTCCTCTAACCATAATAGTTGACATCAAAATCAAGAGACATGCCAACAAATATTGGCATGCACCACATATTTAGGTTGTGTTTGGTGCATCGTTAGGCAAGCATGAATGGTAATGTGGATTACCTATAAGATAGATTAGCACTAGATAGATTGTCAGTAATATTGATTACTATGTTTGGTATACACATGTAATGTTATAATAATATTAATTATGTGTTTCGTATGACAAACAGATTATTAGTCATATAACATAAAATTTTTAAAATACCCCTAAATCAAATCTATTAAAAACTCATACACTATTATATATTTGATTTGAAAAAACTTGCATTTATAAATGATAATGCCTAAATTTGATGATCCTTATATTATGAAAATGATACTCTACATATAACAAAATGGAACAAACATGATCTAAATATGTAGCATACATAATAAAAATTACTAACATATAATCTAATAATAAATGAAATAGTAATAAGCAATAAAAATAATTCAACAACAATCTGAACAGTAATATAATATAAATATCTTCTTTCAAAATTTTAAAATACTTTTAATTATCTCAGCAAAAAGCATTTGTAGTTTGTTAAAACTGCAACACAATACAAAAGTTGGTATGTTCAAATCCAAAACTATTAATAAAGCTATTCGCTAGCTAACCAAATGTTTATACCAAACTATCATAGATAAATAACCAAATAACCACAGCATCTAAAGCAATCACTACTAGCAACATAGATGTCCTATCTATGACTCAAACCAAGGACATCTAATACATGATATTTTTTCAACCTCTGAGGTAATGAAAAGAAGTAAGTTAGACTTGAACATTATCAATCCAACTTTAACCATCAATGACTCATGCAACCCCAAATCTTCAATATCTGCTATTGCCTCATAAGCCTTCTTTTTCATCTCTTGATCATTTGCAAGAAACTAAAAATATCTGCTTACTTATCATTACCTTTACTTGAATTTTGACACATTACTTCAAGATTATTTATAGTTTTAATCAAAGAGCCTATAAAAGCAACTTCTTCCTCATTAGAAGCCTTCCTTTTTCTTGATCCCAATGAAGAAGCACTTTGTTGAACATGACTGGTAGGAGTTTGGGGAATGAAGTTATTACTCTCAAATTCGGTAAGATCTACAAAATGAACCTCCTCTTCATTATTCATTGCTTCTGTAAGGGTTTTATTAGCTACATTTGTAGGATCCTTAGTTCTCTGACCTGTTGCATGACCTTTTTCAAATATGATCGAGAGTTTCTCTAAATATAAGAATGGCTGGTTCTAAAGGCCAGATGCTTGAGGATGACTTTATCATAATGAACTAATATAAATTGAGTAAACTATATCTAACCATTAAAAACTAAATAAGAATGAAGAATTAATTAATATGTTGTGCATTTACCTTAACACAATTGTTCCATACATCGTGATCACAAGTAATACATTTTCTTGTATCATCCCATCCAAATCCTGATGTATTCAACATATCATAAATAGCACTATATTTTTGTTTCAACAACTTGAACCCTGATTGGATGTGTGGATGAGCCTTGATGCTACAATTAAGTATCTTGTTTGCCATCATTTTCTCCAATTGAGGTAAGAACCCAACCTTAAATTTACCACCTTCTTCCCACCACAAAGGATCATTCTTCAAATTAAGCAGACATCCAATTCATATAGCATCTTCCTTTACATTCCATTGATGCTTCTTCTCCTGGTTCCTCCTTTGACTTAAAGAAGCATCCATATCTAAAAGATAATTATTTAATAGAAAAGATAATAGATGTTTATATTGCAAATTTAAATAACAACAATAATAAGTTGAATAAAGACAAACAATCTGAAAATAAAACACTACCAGAAATTAGCCTTTAACCAAGGGACATCACCAAGGGATATGTCCCTTATAAAATTACCAAGGGATTAGAAAGGAATTTTCAAGGGATTTTAAATTACATTCAAAATCTAGTTTATGTAAGGAATCTCTAAGGGATTTGCTAGGGATATATTTCCCTTGATAAATTCCTTGAAAATCCCTTCATAATCTACAAGGGATCAATGAGTGATTATTTAAACAATTTTTAGCAAGGGATTTGTGAGGAAAGTTCGGTTCCTTAGAGATTTACTAAGGGATAAATCCCTTGCTGCTGGTAAGATATTTTTAAAAATAAAAAAATAATATCAAAGAGAAATTTTTTTCTTATAAATCCCTTAGTGATTTTAAAATCATGTACCAAGCATATGTTATTTATAGATTCTCTCATTGGCATAAAAATAAAAGTCATAAGTAAAATTAATATTATGTACTAATTTTTTATACCATTAATTAAACCAAAAAAATTCCTTTATCCCTCCCTCTCTCTAATTTGTTCAAATTTTATCAAAACACCACTCTCTCTTTAACTAAAAATAAATCATTCCACCTCTTCCTTCACTCTAAACCACCTTCCCATCCTTCTAACGAATGAGTAGAGGTGAGCAGCTCGCGAAAGACTTACCTCGCATAGATGAGCTCTGTCGAACTAGCACATAGCATATCACATGCTATTATTGAACTAATAAATAGCACTATTCAACCAGCCACTAAAAGTCTACCAAAAAGCACCGTTTAACAAGCACAGAGCTCTCCACAAGCTTGGAACTTTCCTTTCGAATGCCTTCCAATTATATATATATATATACATAAATAAATAATTAGTGAATGAAAGGATTGGAGCTCAAAATCTTTGGATGGCCTAACAACTATCATGATGTGGTGAATCTCACACTTGGACCTAGGGTTGCAAATGTTTACGGTCAGACTAGGTTATGCTTGATCCCAACCTGACCCAATTCCTTGATCAGGTCCTGATATTGAACCCAAACCCAATCTAATAAAAATTGGATCGTATCCATGATTAAATTTCTTGACCTAATGGGCCATTCAGGTCAGGTCAGGTTCATGTATAACCCAGTCCTAATTCATAAAATATGGATCCAGTTTAAATCCCGTTCGAATCGGATCGAGTTATAGGTTGTAGCCATCAAATCAATCCTATTCTATGTCTCTTGTTAAATTAAATTCATCTCATATTCAATCTCTCTTTTCTTTAGAAGTAACGATAAAAATCTTATTTATTTTTTACATATTATTAAACCTCTATATCCTATATGATATAGAGGACATCCTGCTCATTGTTGATATAGTCGGTGTCCCACGTAGCCATGTCAAGTTTAAGTAATCCATGTCAAGTTCAGTTATCATTAAAAAAATATAAAAAATACTAAAAAATAGGTCACTAAAAATACAAAAAAATAAAAAAAATATTAAAAAAATAAAAATATGGACTTGGGCCACTATCTTCTCCAATCTTATATCATATAGAAGAGTGGGATCTTTTTGTTGGAGAAATACCCTTAGACTTGCATTTTTTATTGTTAACAATCAAATTGGCGCAACGATAAGAAGAAATACTTTAGACTTATTTTTTTTTATTGTCAATAATTAGATTAGTGTAACGATAAGGAGCTATCATATTAATCCTTTGATCCCATGTTTAAATTACTACTTTTACATATTTTTTAATTTTTTTCTCCCTCTCTCATGGAAGCCAATGAACCAAGCCGTGAAGAACCTCCCCTTCCCATAGGATTACGTTAAGATGCCCCTCCCCATGAAGACCCTCCCCTTCCCACGGAACTCAACGGCCGTGGAGACGTGAAGGGAAATTAGGAATACGTGAAGATGCCCCTCCCCTCCCCCTCCCGCATGTAAGTCAACGGCCGTGAAGACATCCCTCCCCTCCCCCTTCCACACGGAAGTCAACGGCCGTGAAGACGTGGGTCTTCAGGTGTTCGTGCCAACGAATGGAGCCGTGAAGATTCCCCTCCCCCTCCCACGGAAGCCAACGAATGTGAAGCCGCGAGGACGTGTGTTTATTCCCTTCACGTGCCAATGAACGAAGCCGTGAAGACGCCCCTACCCTCCCCTGGAAGCCAACGAACGATCCTTGCTGGAACGCCCCTCCCCCTCCCAAAGCTGTGAAGACGTGACGCCCCTTCCACGGAAGCCAACGAACGAAGCCACTCCCTCGAAAGCCAACGAACGATCCTGGCTGGAACACCCCTCCCACGGAAGCCAACGAACGAAGCCACAATTTTGGGTGACGCCCCTCTCGAAGCCAACGAACGAAGCCACGTCTTCATGCATTGATCCGCACCATACGATCCCACAAACATCGTCTCACGCGGAATATCCCAACATCTTTCCTTTTAAAACTCAAAACTTAAACGATCCGAACTGATTAGGGCTCTTCACCTTCCCTTGTCTCTTCACCTTCTTCTCCACGGATCGATCAGAGGACCAAGAAAATAGCCAAAAAAATACTATGAAAAATCACTGTAAAATTCTTCTATCCTAGTTGTTGATTTTTTTTATGCTTTTCATGCAAGGTTTGGTGGGAACGATTGAGAGATAGATCAAAGACACTGTAAGATCCTTCCTTCAATTTTTTTTTTTTTTCTTTTCATTTTGAGTCATTCTCTTTTTTTGGTGATGTGTGGGGAAGCAGAGCAAGGGGTTCTTGGTCCAATCCAAGCCTCCCACACGATTGAGACTCCTTGGGTTCTCTTTCTCCTTATTTACTCCGCAGCTTGCACTACAAAAAAAAATTGACTTATTATGACGAATTAATTCGTTGCAACAGGTACAAAAGTCGTCGTAATAAATTATTACGATGATAAAAAATTTGTCGTAACACATTACAAAATCATCGTAGTAATATGTTGTTGTAATAACCTATTACGACGCGTTATTTTCATCGTTATAGCTTCCTATTACGGTGATAACATATCATCATTATATATTTTTTAAAAAAATTAATTTAATTAAAATCTTATTACGGTACTTAGTTTCACCGTAATATCAACCTATTACGGCAAAAATAAGTCGCCGTAATAGGTTTTTATTTAAATTTTAAAATTTAATTAAAATCTTATGACGGCGACTTAGTTTCACCGTAATATCAACCTATTACGGCGAAACTAAGTCACCGTAATAAGTTTTTAATATTTTTAAAATTTAAATAAAATCTATTACGGTGACTTATTTTCGCCGTAATAGGTTGATATTACGGCGAAACTAAGTCGTCGTAATAAGATTTTAATTAAAATTTAAAAATATTAAAATTTTATTTTAATATTTTTTTTGTTTTGCACCTGTTATAATAATATAATATAATATTAAAGCAATGATATTAGAAATAATTTTTTAATATAAAGTTTCATAAAAAAATTTAATAAAAGTTTTCATTCATTTCAATAAAATCATCATATACAATGTTTTAAAAAATACATAATTAAAAAAAAAATACATGTACTATGGAGGTGAAGTCTGCTGGGATCCACTAGGATGATATCCAGGCATTAACTGTCACATGAAAGCAGTGAGCTCAGCAGTCGTCGCCTTTAGATCGTGGATGGTCTTCTCTTACTGAGTGAGTTTATTCTCTTGCTGAGCGAGCTTATCCTCTTGCTGAGCAAGCTTATCCTCTTGCTGAGCGATTAGCTCTCGGCACTCATGTAGTTCACCCTTTAATTATGAGTTTTCAGAAGATGAAGAACTACCTCTAATTCTCGATGTACCCTTCGGTAATGGACTCCATCCTCTTTATAACCAGATCTAGAGCCTAAAACTCCTTAAAAATGGCATCCTCATTGATTGGTTCTATTGTAGAGTCCTGTGAGGAAAGTCGCTCTATTAACTGTGCCTGCAATGAAAAGAAAATAAATTCAATATGTTTAGTATAAAACATTACATTCAATAATATTATATTTTTAATTGATAAAACTTACATGGGTTTCTTCAGCTTTTTCATTTATCCATTGATTCTTCTTTTTATCAAAATGAAGAGTATTCCACAGATGAAGTCTTGATGGCTCCTCTTCCGTAACAGGATCTCTCTAAAAAGAAATAATAATAATTTAAAACAATAATTTAAGACAATAATCTAATACAATTATCAATGTAACAATGGAATAATCTAATACAATGTATTAATGTAATAATCTAATATAATGTATCAATGTAATAATCTAATACAATGTATCAATGTATCAATATAATAATCTAATACAATTATCAATGTATCAATGTAATAATTTAATATAATGTATCAATTCATCAATGTAATACAATTATCAATGTATCAATGTAATAATCTAATACAATATCAATGTATCAATGTAATAATCTAATACAATGTATCAACGCATCAATGTAATACAATTATCAATGTACCAATGTATCAATGTAATAATCTAATACATGTATCAATGTATCAATGTTAATACAATTATCAATGTATCAATGTAATAATCTAATACAATGTATCAATGTAATAATCTAATACAATGTATCAATGTATCAATGTAATAATCTAATACAATGTATCAATATAATAATCTAATACAATTATCAATGTATCAATGTAATAATCTATACAATGTATCAATTCATCAATGTAATACAATTATCAATGTATCAATGTAATAATCTAATACAATGTATCAATGTATCAATGTAATAATCTAATACAATTATTAATGTATCAATGTAATAATCTAATACAATGTATCAATGCATCAATGTAATACAATTATCAATGTATCAATGTATCAATGTAATAATCTAATACAATGTATTAATGTATCAATGTAATACAATTATCAATGTATCAATGTAATAATCTAATACAATGTATCAATGTAATAATCTAATACAATGTATCAATGTATCAATGTAATAATCTAATGCAATGTATCAATGTATCAATATAATAATCTAATACAATTATCAATGTATCAATAATAATCTAATACAATGTATCAATGTAATAATCTAATACAATGTATCAATATAATAATCTAATACAATTATCAATGTATCAATGTAATAATCTAATACAATATATCAATTCATCAATATAATACAATTATCAATGTATCAATGTATCAATATAACAATCTAATACAATGTATCAATGTATCAATGTAATAATCTAATACAATTATCAATGTATCAATGTAATAGTCTAATACAATGTATCAATGCATCAATGTAATACAATTATCAATGTATCAATGTAATAATCTAATACAATGTATCAATGTATCAATGTAATAATCTAATACAATTATCAATGTATCAATATAATAATCTAATACAATGTATCAATGTATCAATGTAATAATCTAATACAATGTATCAATGTATCAATATAATAATCTAATACAATTATCAATGTATCAATGTAATAATCTAATACAATGTATCAATGCATCAATGTAATACAATTATCAATGTATCAATGTATCAATGTAATAATCTAATACAATGTATCAATGTTATAATCTAATACAATAATATAAGGGTGCACAATATAATTTTTAAATTCCTATTCTCAAATCAGAAGAATTAAATGATGAATTTTAAATTTGCAAATGAAGAGAAAGGATGTACACATGAAGGATATCATGTTATCAGCAAGACACAACAGATTTCTTCCCTCCAGTCTTTTTAACTTAAACAGCAAGACAAAATTCAGAATTTGTTTGTCCGTTGATGATTTCCAAAGCCTGATAGCAATCCAACAGTCCATGCTTACCAATTCAGAATTTCCTTCGTGAAGGATGAATCACTACAAGAAAATACTGAAATAGCGACGCAAATTTAGCGACGCATAATTGCGTCGCTAAATTGACCACTTTGCGATGCCTCTGTGACAACAAAATAGTGCGATGCAATTAGCGACGCTTAAGCGACTCAATTAACCAGAAAATTAAAAAAAATTAAATTTTTAATATTGCGACGCAAATATTGCATCGCAATATTTTTAAATTAATTTTTTATTAAATATAAATATCAATAAAAATATTACGACGCAATATTTGCATCGCAATGTTTTTAACAGAATTAAATATTTTAAATAGCGACGCATTAGCGACGCAATAAAATAGAAAATTAAAAAAATTATTTATAATTTAGCGATGCAACAATTGCATCATAAATAATTTAAATGAAATTAAATTTTATAAAATTTAATTATCGGAAAAAAATATTGCGACGCATCACAGTGCGTCGCAATGTTTTTAAAAGAATTAAATATATTAAATAGCGATGCATTAGCGATGCAATAAACTAGAAAATTAGAAAAAATATTTTTAATTTAGCAACGCAACAAATGCATTGCAAATAATTTAAATGAAATTATATTTTTTAAAGTACAAATAGTTTACAAAATATTGTGACGCATAACAGTGCGTCGTAATGTTTTGAAAAGAATTAAATATTTTAAATAGCGATGCCTTAGCGATGCAATAAACTAAAAAAATAGAAAAATTATTTTTAATTTAGCGACGCAACAATTGCATCGCAAATAATTTAAATGAAATTATATTTTTTAAAGTATAAATATTTTAAAAATATTGTGACGCAACTCAGTGCATCGCGATGTTTTGAAAAAATTAAATATTTTAAATAGCGATGCATTAGCGACGCAATAAACCAGAAAATAAATTAAAATTATTTTTATTTAGCGATGCAATAAATGCGTCATAATTATTTTAAATAAAATTAAATTTTATAAAGTATAAATATGAGAAAAAATAATTACGATGTAACACGGTGAGTTGCAATGTTTTTAAAAAATTAATTATGTTAAATAGCGACGCATTAGCGACGTAATAAGCTAAAAAATTAATTAGGAAATTATGTTTTAATATAGCAATGCACTTGTTGCATCGTAATTATTAGAATTAAAATTAATTTTTTTATATAATATATTATCATATTAAAAAAATATGACGCAACCCTTTGCATCGTAATATATTTAAAAAAATTAATTATGTTAAATAGCGATCGGTCCAAAATTGATCGTGACCGATTGGAATAAGGGCTTGGATCGATCGCAACCCTCGGATCGTCGCCGATCGGATCGATCACCACATTTCGAGATCGGTCGTGGCCGATCGGGATCAGGGCTTGGATCGATCGCAACCGTCGGATCGTCGCCGATCTCGGACGGATTGCAACTATCCGAGATAGGTCATGGCCATCGGGATCACGGCTTGGATCGATCGTAACCATCGAATCTTTGCCGATCGGACCGATTGCCGCGGTTCGCGATCGGTCATCGTCGATCGGGATCAGGGCTTGGATCGATCGCAACCGTCGGATCATCGCCGATCTCAGACGGATGGCAACTATCCGAGATAGGTCATGGTCGATCGGGATCACAGCTTGGATCCATCGCAACCGTCGGATCTTTGCCGATCGGACCGATTGCCGTGGTTCGAGATCAGTCGTCGCCGATCGGATCAGGGCTTGGATCGATCGCAACCATCGGATCGTCGCCGATCTCGAACGGATGGCAACTGTCCGAGATAGGTCGTGGCCGATCGGGATCACGGCTTGGATCGATCGCAACCATCGAATCTTTGCCGATCGGATCGATTGCCGCGGTCCGAGATCGGTCGTCACCGATCGGGATCAGGGCTTGGATCGATCGCAACCGTCGGATCGTCGCCGATCTCGGACGGATGGCAACTATCCGAGATAGGTCATGGCCGATCGGGATCACGGCTTGGATCGATCGCAACCGTCGGATCTTTGCCGATCGGACCGATTGCCACGGTCCGAGATCGGTCGTCGCCGATCGGGATCAGGGCTTGGATCGATCACAACCGTTGGATCGTCGCCGATCTCGACCGGATCGCCACGGTCCGAGATCGGTCGTGGCCGATCGGGATCAGGGCTTGGATCGATCGCAACCGCGTCGGATCATCGCCGATCTCGGTCGGATCGCCACGGTCCGAGATCGGTCATGGCCGATCGGGATCACGGCTTGGATCGATTGCAACCGTTGGATCGTCGCCGATCTCGGCCGGATCGCCACGGTCCGAGATCGGTCGTGGCCGATCGGGATCAGGGCTTGGATCAATCGCAACCGCGTCGGATCATCGCCGATCTCGGACGGATTGCAACTGTCCGAGATAGGTCATGGCCGATCGGGATCACAGGCTTGGATCGATGGCAACCGTCGAATCGTCACCGATCTCGGACGGATCGCCATGGTCCGAGATCGATCGTCGCCGATCGGGATCAGGGCTTGGATCGATCGTAACCGTCGGATCTTTGCCGATCGGACCGATTGCCGCGGTCCAAGATCGGTCGTGGCCGATCGGGATCAGGGCTTGGATCGATCGCAACCGTTGGATCGTCGCCGTTTCGGATGGATTGCCACGGTCCGAGATTGGTCGTCGCCGATCGGGATCAGGGGTTGGATCGATCGCAACCGTTGGATCATCACCGATCTCGGATGGATCGCCACGGTCCGAGATCGGTCGTCGCCGATCGAGATCAGGGCTTGGATCGATCGCAACCGTTGAATCATCACCGATCTCGAACGGATCGCCACGGTCCGAGATCGGTCGTGGCCGTTCAGGATCAGGGCTTCGATCGATCGCAACCGTCGAATCGTCGCCGTTCTCAGATGGATTGCCACAGTCCGAGATCGGTCATCGCCGATCGGGATCAGGGCTTGGATCGATTGCAATCGTTGGATCGTCACCGATCTCAGACGGATCGCCACGGTCCGAGATCGGTCGTCACCGATCGGGATCAGGGCTTGGATCGATCGCAACCGTCGAATCATCGCCGTTCTTGGATGGATTGCAACTGTCCGAGATAGGTCGTGGCCGATCGGGATCAGGGCTTGGATCGATCACAACCGTCGGATCGTCACCGATCTCGACGGATCGCCACGGTCCGAGATCGATCGTGGCCGATCGGGATCAGGGCTTGGATCGATCGCAACCGTCGGATCGTCGCCATTCTCGGACGGATTGCCACGGTCCGAGATCGGTCATCGCCGATCGGGATCAGGGCTTGGATCGATCGCAACCGTCGGATCGTCGCCGATCTCGGACGGATTGCAACTGTCCGAGATAGGTCGTGGCCGATCGAGATCACGGCTTGGATCGATCGCAACCGTCGGATCTTTGCCGATCGGACAGATTGCCACGGTCCGAGATCGGTCATCGCCGATCGGGATATATCTAATATTACGGATCGTGGCAACGTAATATTGCGACGTAATATATCTAATTAAAAATATTAAAAAAATATTGTGACGTAATATGGCATCGCAATTATGATCATAAATTATTAATTTATCATTAATAAATAAACAAATATTGCGATGAAATATATGCATCACAATTATTTTTAGTAAATACAAAATTTTGCAGTATTAATAAATAAAAGAAATATAATATTGCGACGTAAATATTGCATCGCAATGTTTTTAAAATAATTTATGTAATTAAAAATTTTATAAAATATATTGCGACGCCATTTGTCATCACAATTATTAACATTAATTATAAATATTATCATTTATAAATATTAACAAATTACTTGCGACGCCTTAGCAACGTTTTAAAAAAATAAACAAATATTGCGACGAAATATATGCGTCGCAATTATATATGATTTTTATCAGTATTAATAAATAAAAGAAATATAATATTGCGACGCATACATGCGTCGCAATATTATTAAAATACATATAGCTGATTAAAAATATTAAAAAATATTGCGATGCAATTTTTTGTCGCAATTATTATAATAAATTTAAATATTTTCATTTAAAAATATTTAAAAATAATTGCGACGCACTGCTTGCATCGCAATTATTGTAATAAGTTTTTTATTTTAATCAATTTAAAATATTAAAAAAATATTGCGACGCCTTAGCGACGCAATTATTAGAAAATAAAAATATTTTTCCCGCCAGGACGATGGCGCCAATTTAGCGACGCATTAGCGACGCATTTATTGGCGTCGCTATGTTTTCAGAAAATTATAATAAACATATATTAATGATGGATTAGCGACGCACTTGTGCGTCGCTAAGACATAAAAAAAAAAAAAAAATTTATTGCGACGCAATTATTGCGTCGCTAATTACATATATAAAGCCACCCTTTCTCCTTTCTTCTTCCCCGTCTTGACCTAGCCGCCGCCGTGATCCCCGCTCGCTCCGGCGCATCCCCTGTGGTCCTCTGGCTACCCGGCGATCTCATCCGACTCCGGCTTGTTATCTCGACCAAGGTTAGCCCCAAACTCTAAAAAAAAATTTTTTTTTTAATGATTTCCCTACGGCCACGGCGCTGCCGTGGCCGTCTTCTCCGGCCACGGCCGCTGCCGTGGCTGGCAGTGGCCTAGCCACGGTGGCCAGGCCACTGTGACAAAAAAAAAAAAAAAAAATTCCTTAACAGGGGGGGGGGGGGAAACCCCCCGCCCCCCCCCCCTTTTGTTTCTTGTCCGGCCACGGCCGTGGCCGCGGCCGGAGAAGACGGCCACGGCAGCGCGGCCGCTGCCATGGCCGGAAGTGGCCTGGCCACGGTGGCCAGGCCACTGTCATCACAAAAAAAAAATTTTTTTTTTTAACAGGGGGGAGGGGAGGAAACCCCCCCCTTTCTTTTCTTGTCCGGCCACGGCCGCTGCCGTGGCCGCAGTGGCCTGGCCACGGTGGCCAGGCCACTGTGACAAAAAAAAAATTTCCTTAACAGGGGGGGGGAGGGGAAACCCCCCCCCCCCTTTTGTTTCTTGTCCGGCCACGGCCAGAGAAGACGGCCACGGCAGCGTGGCCGCTGCCGTGGCCGGCAGTGGCCTGGCCACGGTGGCCAGGCCACTGTCATCACAAAAAAAAATTTTTTTTTTTTTAACAGGGGGGAGGGGAGGAAACCCCCCCGCCCCCCCCCCCTTTCTTTTCTTGTCCGGCCACGGCCGCTGCCGTGGCCGGCAGTGGCCTGGCCATGGTGGCCAGGCCACTGTGACAAAAAAAAAAAATTTCCTTAACATGGGGGGAGGGGGGAAACCCCCCCCCCCCTTTTGTTTCTTGTCCGGCCACGGCCGTGGCCGCGGCCGGAGAAGACGGCCACGGTAGCGCGGCCGCTGCCATGGCCGGCAGTGGCCTGGCCACGGTGGGCCAGCAGTGGCCTGGCCACGGTGGCCAGGCCACTGTCATCACAAAAAAAATTTTTTTTTTTTTTTAACAGGGGGAGGGGAGGAAACCCCCCCCCCCCCCCCCCCTTTCTTTCTTATCCGGCCACGGCCGTTGCCATGGCCGGCAGTGGCCTGGCCATGGTGGCCAGGCCACTGTGACAAAAAAAAAATATTTTCCTTAACAGGGGGGAGGGGGGAAACCCCCCCCCCCCCCCCTTTTGTTTCTTGTCCGGCCACGGCCGTGGCCGCGGCCGGAGAAGACGGCCACGGCAGCGCGCGCGGCCGCTGCCGTGGCCGGTAGTGGCCTGGCCATGGTGGCCAGGCCACTATCATCACAAAAAAAAAAAAAATTGTTTTAACACGGGGGATGGGGGAAACCCCCCGCCCCCTCTGTTTTTTCAATAAAACTATTTGGATAGACTGTTTGTTATGTCTTGATTATTCAATAATATTTGTAATGCTAGATAGGAAGTCTTGTTGTATTATTATTTAATTTACATAATATTTATGCAATAATTAATTTAAGCAGAATGTTTATGACAATAGTATTTGTGCATTTATACTCATTTACATTTGTTATGTCTTAATTATTTATATTCTGCTACAAACTGAATGATGCATTACATTTTGAAATGCTAAATAAAATGTTTTGTTGTAATATTATTTAATTTCCAGCAACAAATTAGTAGTTTCAATGATTTACATTTTAGTATTCGCAAACATTTGTATTTGACACAATAATCTTAAAAAGTTAGTGATTACATGTATAATTCACAAGAAGTTAAGAATAACAAGCATAAGTTCGATTGTCTTCGGACTTCCATAATCACAGCACTTTAACCTTTAGACCCGTTTGAGAATTTGTAAGCCTTAGTCTTGCAAATTCTCAAATTGTCCTGGTGGACAGTTTGGGAATATTTCTTGTGACATGTTAGTCTGCTAGTAATCATCGTGGGGTGAGATTTCGGTTTGCATTTGCTCATACGTTCTCCTAGTGTGGCTTATATACCACACATTTAGGAGAACATATGGGGAAATGCTGCCGAAATTTCAATGTTACCGATCGATGATAATTAATAGCAGAATAACATATCACAAAAAATATTCTTGAATGGGATAGGGCCTTACCTTATAGACATGGAGTGAAGGTAGAATTATTTAAGACACTTGAATTCTTGTGAAGTCTAATGATTAAACGCACCGCCTTGCGGCCCGACACAAACTCAAGCCCTCCCTTTAGCCATGAACCTGTGCATCGGTCCTTGCTAGCACGCCAAGGATCGTAGCCGTGGCTCGCCCTTGCATGGTAGGGTCCTTAGTTGCCTAAAAAAAAGTTGTGTACTTATAAATGATTTAAATGGTTGTTATTAACCTTAGTTGTGACCAAGAAATAATTTAGTTATATATTTAGTACTAATATAGTTATTTTTTGGTTTCATTTAATGATTTACCAGACTTTGTATAAGTCGGTCAAAAATGAGCGGGACTCGCTCATGGATGTATGCAAGGATAAAAGATGGCTTGCTGAATCCAGATTTTCTGAATGGATTGGAAGAATTTATCGCATTTGCATGTAGCCAACCTGAATGGATGGATGGGCCTAGGATTAGGTGCCCATGCAACTTCCACAGGTGTCAGAATAAAGCCTACAAAGATGTAGAAACTGTTAAGGTGCATTTGTGTAAGAAGGGTTTTGTTCCTGATTACTATGTTTGGTACTGTCATGGTGAACCAGAGGATATTCCAGCAGCTGTTATAGGCCAACAAGAGTCAATTCCCGTAGATGAACCATTTGTGAATTTAAACACATATGAACAAATGGTGATGAATGCATCGGGTAATGACTTCAATCAGAATACATTTATGGAAGAACCAAATCCAGAAGCACAACAATTTTATGATATGTTGTGTGCTGCAAATCAAGAATTGTATCCTGGGTGTGAGGGTCATTCCCAGTTCTCTACAGCTGCTCGAATGTTGAATAGTAAGGCAGAACATCGATTATCAGAAAAGGCGTTCAATTCTGTAGCTGAGTTAATCAAAGAAATTCTGCCAAATGACAATGTTGCCGCAGACAGTTTTTACGCAACAAAGAAGTTGTTGTGTGGGCTTGGGCTCCCAGTTAATAAGATCAATTGTTGCTTGAACAATTGTATGATATTTTGGGGTGAAGACTCAGAGCTGAGATGGTGTAAGATTTGTGGGCAATCGAGGTTCAAAAACACCGAAGGAGGAGCCGGTACAAGTAGGAGGAAAAGTGTGCCTTACAAGAGGATGCATTACTTTCCTCTTACCCCACGCCTGCAGAGATTATACAGATCTGAGGTAACAGCTGCTGATATGAGATGGCATGCCGAACATGAATCTAAAGAGGATGAAATGCGGCATCCATCGGATTCAAAGGCTTGGAAGCATTTCAATGAAAATCATCCTAATTTCGCTGAAGATATAAGGAATGTGAGATTAGGTCTTTGTACCGATGGCTTCCAACCATTTGGTCAAGCAGGGCAATAGTATTCATGTTGGCCTGTGATACTGACTGTATATAACCTTCCTCCGTGGAAGTGCATGAAAGATACTGCAATGTTTTTAACCGTTTTGGTTCCAGGACCATCAAATCCAAAGGAAAAGATTGATGTCTTTCTGCAACCGTTGGTGGCCGAATTGAAAATGTTGTGGGAAACAGGAGTGGTAGCCTACGACATTTCTATGAAACAGAATTTCTTAATGAGAGCTGCTTTGATGTGGACAATAAGTAATTTTCCGGCATATGCAATGTTGTCTGGTTGGAGCACTACTGGACGTCTGGCATGCCCTCATTGCATGTATGATTCAGATGCATTTACATTGCAGAAGAGTGGTAAGCAGTCATGGTTTGATAACCATAGGAAGTTCTTGCCCCCAAATCATCCTTACAGGCGTAACTTGATCGCCTTCCGAAAGAACAAAGCAGTCACAAAATTTGCCGAACCGGTTAGGTCCGGCACGGATCTATTTGATTCTATAGAGCATTTGGGGTTGATGTATGCATGGGAACCGGATGCAGATAGAATAAATAGCCGTATATGTAAAGAACATAACTGGAAGAAGCGAAGTATTTTTTGGGATTTGCCTTATTGGAGCACAAATCTCATCCGGCACAACTTGGATGTTATGCATATCGAGAAAAATTTCTTTGATAACATATTTAACACGGTGCTAAACATCCCAGGAAAAACAAAAGATACTGCAAAGTCAAGAGAAGAACTTAATCAGTACTGCAGAAGAGGTGATTTGAGAAGGAGTGCCGATGGGACCTATCCTAAAGCATGTTACACTCTTGACAGAAATTCACGAGAAGTTTTATGTAACTGGCTTAGAGGGTTAAAATTTCCAGATGGTTATGCCTCAAATATCGGTAGGTGTGTGGACATGCATAAGCTCAAGTTGTTCGGCATGAAGAGCCACGGACTGCCATGTTTTCATGCAACGATTATTACCTATAGCTTTTCGTGAGTTGCTTCCGCAACATGTCTGGAAGGCAATTACGGAGCTCAGCTTATTCTTCAAGGAGTTACTGCCGCAGTCATTACTTCTGCATCCATGGCAAGGCTTGAGGAGGAAATTCCAATTATTTTATGCAAGCTTGAATGAATATTTCCTCCCAGTTTTTTGACTCAATGGAGCATTTACCGGTTCACTTGCCATACGAAGCGAGCATAGCTGGTCCCGTGCAGTGTCGCTGGATGTATCCTTTCGAGAGGTAAATATATACATCATTAAGATATGTTGACATTTCAAATATTATTTCATTGCTTGAAAAATTCGTTAATTTATTGTTGCAACTTTACATATAGGTATCTTAAGAAGTTAAAAAATAATGTGCGTAATAAGGCAAGGGTTGAAGGTTCTATATGCAATGCATACTTGGTCGAAGAAGTTTCAGCTTTTGCCTCACATTACTTTGAGGGTCACGTCCACACGAGGAGCCGAAATCATGGTCGTAACGATGACATATGTGTGGACGAAGCAGAAATTAATGACGGTAGAATATCAATTTTTAAAGCTATCGGCCGTTCATTTGGTGGGCAGAAGTCAAGAAATCTTAGCGATATGGAGTATAATGCAGCACATTATTACATCCTAATGAACTGTCGAGAAGTCGATCCATATATTGAGTAAGTATACTTCAATGCTAAATTGAAAATTTATATTTATATAATATACCATAATATTTAATTTCTAACAGTAGTTTTCATCCTTTTCATCCCATAAGGATGTTTTGTCATAGACAACGACAGATGAATCCCGACATCAGTCAAGTTGCAATTGGGCAGAAATTAGAACGGAGTTTGCTTACTAGTTTTATGAATTTGTGAGTAGTATCACTCAATCAATTTCGATAATGGCTATTATTTTTTGAATTGGATGTCAATAGCTTATTAATTTATAGGTCAACGGTCCATGGTCGACAACCGACAATATTTTCATTAAATGTCTATCGCAATGGCCATTGAAGACCATAACAACCTCTACTGCTATTTTGTAAATGAGTACAAATTTTAGATTGAACGATTAGCAGCTTCAAGAGGCACGCAGAACTGGGGCGTGTGTGTGAAAGGAGAAAGTGTTGGAGCAAATATGCAGGATTATTATGGAAAGTTAGTAGAGGTGGTTGAAGTTGAATATCCCGGTTGGCCTATGAAACGAACCGTATTGTTTTGTTGTGATTGGTTCGATCCGATAGTTCCTGTGGGCAAAAGGGTTCATAACAACTATAATTTGGTTGAAGTGAACCATCGACGAAGATTGCAGAAATATGACCCATTCATCCTTGCATCCCAAGCTCAGCAAGTCTTTTACTACGGATATCCAAGTTTGTGCAACGACAAGCGAGATTGGTGGGCCGTTTCTAAAATCGTCCCACGTTCAACAATCGTATTAGAGGAGAGTTCATCAAGTCAATCAGCCGAGTGCCCTGCATTTCAAGAGGATGAGATGGAAATGCATGCAATTGAGGACGACACAAGGGCTCTTGAAACATCACTTAGAGATCCAAGTGGTGATGTCCAAGAAATTGCGGATGCAAATGTTCGGTTTCCTTCCGATGATAATGAAACTGATTCACAATCCGATACGGCATCAGATGTTGAACCAACATTTCACGAAACAAATGACACCGATTAAACATAAAGGTTTTTTAAAATTTAACTTTTTTTTATAAGTGTTAAATTCTTACATAGTCAATCATTAATCGTAATTTAATTGTGTGAATCTTAGTATTTTCAGTATGAGGGGCAGAGGTAGATCTACCAACGACAGATTGGGTGAGCAGAGACGTAGTTTGGATCCTGCGATATCAGATCACATGAGCGTCGGAGATGGAGAGTTTGGATCTCCAGCAGAGGCGTAGCCTTCGATCTCTGCAGCAGTATTACCATCCAGCCAATCGCACAGACCTCCGAGAGTTCTTCCACCATCGGCCGCACTGTACTTAGACTTGATGCTCAGGGGATGTAAGTATATACTAATTAAAATTATTTGTTTATGTTTTTAAGTCATTTACTTATAAACTTGTATTTTTTTAACAGATTCATTGAGCAGCATCATGTATCCAGCCACATCAGCGCCGTTTTTCAGAGGAGTGCAGGTCCTAGTGGCTACGATTGGCGCCACGTATCTCCAGCCACGAGGGAGTTTTATTTTTCTGAGTTTCAGGTAAACTTATTAAATACAATTTATCAGTGATATATAATTCTTTAAACTTAATAAATTCAGAAACTAACTGTTTATTTTAATACAGAAAAAGTTTACGTGGGATCCTGCCAGCCATGATGCCATTAGGGCAGCATGGGAGGCTCTGACGCGACGCCGATACTCCGACATGCTTCATCGTTGGAGGTCATTGGGTCAACATCCTGCGCACGTGCCAGAGGGTATTTGGCACGAGTGGCAGTAGGCCTGGGAGTCCGATGGCTGGCGCAGGAGGTCCGCATCAGCCAGCACGAACCGTCGATCTGAGAAGGGCGGTCCTGGCACGGGTCTCTCCCATCATACTTCGGGCTCCATTTCGATTCAGGAGCACAAACGGCGTATGGTAAGAAAACATAAATATTTTAATTACTATTTTAGTTATTTACAAATATTTGTATTAATATCATTTTTTTTATTGTTATAGACTGAGTAGGAGGGCGGAGATCTGGGGAGTTTCGTCTATTCAGGACGACACACACCAGGAGGGACGGCTCCTGGGTCGACACGCGATCATGGGAGGTTGCGGTAAGAAATTAGATTTATGTAGTATCTGTTTAATTTCTAAAATTTTATTTTGAGAAATTTATTAACTCATTTATTGTTGATTTCATAATTTCAAGACACGAGTCGATGAGCTTCGCTCCCAGGCATCGCAGGTCGACTCTACTGATGGGGAGACGCCCATCGAACTCTCAGCAGAGGAGAGTCAACGTGTATTTTTGGAGGCTGTTGGTGCCCAGCCACGAGACCGCAGGATCTATGGTCTGGGCACTAGAGCTTCTACATTTTTTCCCCATCAGGCCTCCAGCTCGCGAGTTCCTGCTGATCTTCCTCCCGAGCGTTTACAGGAGCTTCGCAGATCTATTGCAGAGGAGATTCGCCATGAGGTCGAGCAGGATTTTGAGGATCGTATGCGAGGCCGGGATCAGGAGGTTGCAGACATGCGAGATGAGATGCATTATTTGCGGGATATGGTTAGCCGCTTGTCGCATAGTCTTCAGCCTCCACAGCCTCCACATCCTCCACGTGATCGTTCAGATTCTTGATGCATTTTTTTTTTTATGTTGTAAAAACTTCAAAATTTTAATATATAAATTATTTTTTGAAATATATTATTGTTTGGATTGAGTGAAAAATGTTTGTATCAATATTTAGATTTAGCGAAATTGAATTAACCATTTTAATTTTTAATAATTTAAATATTTTTAAAAACAAAATTTGCGATGCATTAGCGACTAATATTGGATTGCTAATATTTTTAAAATATTATTATTAAATATTGCGACGCAATGACCTGCATTGCAATAATTTAAAAATAAATTTAATAGCGATGCATTAGCGACTAAAATTGGGTCGCTATTTTATCTTAAAAATTTTTAATAAATATTGCGATGCAATTACCTTGCATCGCAATATTTTAAAATAATTTTTATTTGCGACGCATTAGCGACTCAAATTGCGTCGCTATTATACCAAAATTATTATTATTAAATATTGCAATGCAGCTGGATGAGTCGCAATATTGCGACCCAATTTAGTGCGTCGCAATATTTAATAATAATTTTTTTTTTTAAAAATTAATTTTAAATATTGCGATGCAATTTAGTGCGTCGCAATATTTAATAATAATTTTTTTTAAAATTTATTTTTAAATTTAGCGATGCATTTTCATGCGTCGCAATATTGCGATGCAATGTGGCGTCGCAAGAGCGTCGCAGAGAGTCGCAATATTGCGACGCAATTGCGACAAAAGGGTATTGCGACGGACAGTTGAGCGACGTCCTCGTTGCGTCACTATTGCATCGCAATAGCATGTTTAGCACGCAATTGCGACGCATTTGGGCGTCGCAATATTTTAATTCTCTTGTAGTGAACACTGACAGTTGGTAATGCCTCAGATCAAGAGAGAAGATTATAGAAGACGTTTGGTTTATATTTGATAAACAAAGTAAACACACATCACTCTTTTTATCACAAGCTCAAACACCGATCGACTATGATACCATAAAAGAAGAAAATTGGGTGAACTATATGACTATGATACCATAAAAGAAGAAAATTGGTCCATGATACCATGCATTAAGCCTAAGTTTGGATCTAGCACTCAACATAGATGCTGGATCAAATCTTTCATAAATATGACTACACTAGATTTATAACACTACAATAATATCAGACCACACAATACATAAATATAAAAGCACTAGGTTCATAGTATTCCTTACCATATCATAAGAGTGAGCCGGTATAGACTTCGATCCAGTGAGAGCAGCATATGGCTGCAATTCCCGATTAGATTTATTTGTTTCTAATTTTTTCTACATCAAAGAATTAATGAAAATGGTTACATGAGTTTATAAAAAATATAAACTATTAAAATATTTGTATAGATGTATTTACCTTATACTCATCTGAATAAAAGTAATCACATAGAAAGTCCCAGTCACTCTGCGAGACACGAGATGGCTTATTTTGTTTTGCTAAGCTCACACTTGTGCCCCACCATGACTAATGAAGTGTATATGAAGCCGATATCTAAATTCTCGATAAATTTTATTCATTTGAAACTCAATACCTTTTTTAATATGATCTAAATTCATATCAAGATCGAACTTCTCCCGCAAGTATATATATATATATATATATATATATATATATAGTTATAAGGTATATTAAGTACATTAAACGTAATCTAAAGTAATCTAATACAATTATACTGACCTGAAGTCGATCGATCATAGATGCTTTCTGTGCATCAGTGATCTCACTCCACTTTCTGACCGCAAGTGGTGCCATGTCACGTACAACCACTCCTATCTCGGTCACAAACTCAAGCGAAACTCTCCTAATGGTCATCCAACCTCAGGTGGCAGAAGAATAGGCAACTTCTGTCCATGGCCTCATAACAAACTTGATTCAATCCTAATAGCTTTTAGACCTCATCTAGAGCACGTCAAGGAATCAGGTGATCGCCTATAAATACCACCACCCTCAAGCCTTTTAGGTACAGCCATTCTACGCCCATTTTTTATACAGTTCTTACACTAGCTCTCATTCTCCATTAAAGCTTCCCTCTGAGCTCGAAGCTCTAGCCAAAAAAGGGGAACTCCTCTGTGAGAGTCTTCTCCACACATATGTTTGCTATGAATCTCCACTGACTTGGGCATTGGAAGGTCCTCCGCAGAGGGCAACCCCCACAGCACCCTCTGCGCGCGGACTGTCTTGCAGGTCCCATCTCGAAGCAGCGGGATCAGTGTCCGGATCATGAGCCAAAAGTGCACCCGAGTCGAAGAACAGATTTCTGCAGCAATAATTTTCAACAAATTAGGCTCTTAAAGCCTTTTGAGAAGGAATATTGTCCAGTAGCAAGAAGAACAGAGAAATTAAATTGAAAATATAGAATTCCTAGAGCACCTGAAGAGAGGAAGATGGTTCTTTGTGGAAGTAGTTCTAGTAATTCTTTCTTTCCGAAAACTACAAGGAACATAGAAGAGATGGTTGCCTAAATAAATATAATCGGAAGGGGCAAAAAAATAATGACAGTTATATACCCACAAAAACTTACAGCTTACTCTACTCAGCTAACCTTTCTTTATTGCTTTTGATTTATTTGTGTTGACTGCTGGTCTAGCAAGAATACAAGGCCATGCGTTTGCAGCTACTAGCATGGCTCCCCTCTACCACCAGTATAGCATAGAGTGAGGGATATTTGTTATCTCATAGATAAATTTTCTCCTCTCTCTTATTCATGTAGTGTAAAACAAAGCTTACCCTTTCTCCATAGTTGATGGTCTCCTACCTATGCAACCAGCATAGCGTGGAAGCATGAGGAACTCTGATAGCTCCCCCATCACCTCACGATCCTGGTCTCCGACAATGAGGTAAGTCCTCATTGCTTCCTTCCCTCTTTCCTAAGAGTAGACCTTTATAGTTTGTATATAATATTAATAATATAGTGGGGATTAATGTGTCATTCCTCGCATGAGTCAATTCTAAATCAATTTTCACCTGTCTTCAAATAATTGACTAGCAGTAAGAAGGTAGAGATGAGATAAAACATATAAAAATAAAAATAAAATATTTGCCATCAAACTTTACACTTAAAAAGTGACACACACACACACACACATATATATATATACACACACACATATAAAATTTTATATTTTATTAAATATTTAAATTTTATTAGATGTGTATGATAGAGATCCACTAACTTGATTATATAGACGTGTATAATTTTGTAAAGAACAACATCTAGTTTCATCTTGAAAGATTTTTATTTTTTGAGCAGTCTATATTTTTAACTATTATACTAAGCATGGTTGGTTAAATTATTTGCATAGTTTCAAAAGAGTCAATAGCTAAAACAGTAGTAGATCTTGATAAACTATTTGTATATATAATTCTTATATTTGGACCATTATCTTCTTTGGAATGAAAACTAGAGGAATTTAAATCATTATCACCAAGCATGGTTGTAACGGCCTCGAGCAAGGGTGCAACGCCCGCAAGCGAGCCGGGGTGAAAGCATAGTTGTCAGACTCGATCCAAACATTGACCCAGCTAAGGGCTTGTGTTGCATGTCATAGCGCAATGATTTAAACACCTTAATTTCACTAATCTTAGGTAGGGTAGCAAGAGTAAGGGATTGAATCCACAGGGACTTTAAGTAGTTATCTTGAAATAAATTTATGTAATTACATATTTAAATAAGTAGATGATTGATTATAACAATAATTAAGATATGATCTATCTTAATTAGAGTATGGTCCGTACCCATAGATCACGTCCCGTTCCTTTTAAAGAATAGATTAGTCAAACATTATTTTTGCTTGAAGAACGTTCAATAAAAAGTAAACATAAATAAATACTTTATTTCATAATATCTAAAAGATTACATAAAAAATATATAATATACTTCTACTTCCTGAGATGATGGATCTGCAAATCTGCTTCTGCTTCCGCAAATCTACTTTCTGCTTCCGCATATCCGCTTCCTGAGATAGGAAGATGGTTGAGTATGGAAGGTATGATGGCTGGTGGAAGGAGAATGGATGGAAAGATTTGGATTATGGAGTGGAGGAAACAAAAATAGGAGTGGGGTGGAACCAAGAGAAGAACAGGAGATAAAAGGATTATTGGATGATTCTTCAAGTGGCTCCGATGATGTTCTTTTATAAAGAAGGAAGATGCATCGACTCCATGTGTAATCCACATTAACTGCTCGCCTTATCTTCGCATATCATATTTGTTCCTTGCAAAGTTCAAATCGCAGCCTTAAAAATAACACACAATTTTCTCTTACCCATGACTGCTTTAAATTTCATGCAATTCTAGGGTTAAATCTTGAAAAATCCATTTTGAGTTCGTTTTAAGTTCGATTTGAGTGTTGTTTGTACTGTTGGACTCCTAAAATCAAGATCTTGAGTTGAAAGGGATTTTTCCTAAAAATATTATATAAAATTATCAAATTTAAAAGAATAATAATAATTTAGTCTATAAATTAATACTTTTATGGCTAGTATTTATGTACCTATCACTCCTTCCAACTAATCATTGCTAGTCCCTTAGGAATATAATTAAAATAAAATCATGTGTCTCTAAGATTCTCTTTTGCAAGATTAAAAATAGGCTTAAAGTTGAAAGAAGCTAGCCAATATCACTAACTAAGTATTGAGTTTTTAAAGTAAATTTTGCAATCAGAACTATTAGAAACTTTTTTAGAGTTCATCCATAGATATACAGTACTTGTGTTTGTGATGGCTAACTTAGCATTTCGGTACTAGCTTGTAAGAAACAATGATATCTTCGCTTATCACTTACTTTAGCCAATTTTTTATACACCCTTAAATTAAGCATCTGACCTGAGGTAGCTTTTACACTGCTTGATATATATATATATATATATATATATATATATATATAGTGATATCTTCACACTGCCCACTTTTTGACGTGAACAACAATGCTTACTTATGCGAAGGTGCCCAGTTGCTCGATAAAAACCAATGTTTAGACTTGCTTTTTTTTAATTTTATTTTTTAGTCAAGCAGGTAGCTCTTTCCTTAAATTCAAGTTTTTCTCATCAGGGTGTATATCAATTACCAATTTTCAATAATGATTGAATCTCCAATTGACCTTACATTAATACCTAGTTTACCTCGTTAGTGTGCATGTGCAATAAGAGTGCTAATAGCCTTTAGATGACCTATGTAGGACGCTAAAAGTCTGACATCTAGTCTACTCCATGGCTCACTATAGTAATTAGCTAATACTTTCTAACTCTATAGAATTTCTTTTATGGCACATGATTAAAAAAATTAAAATTTTTAAAAATTATCAAGGTATTTTCAAAATATTTTTCAAAAAGGTTTTTCTTACCATCAACTTAATTCCCATTGTCCTCAATGATGGAATAAGGAAGAATAAAACAAGAAGAAATACCACCTGAATGAGATATGCCTCGTGTAATGTTAGGAGTGACCGTGCGAAGCAGTCTCTTATTCCTATAAATAAGAATCACTTAATAAAGTCAAAAAATAAAAATCTGGGTTGCCTTTCAAGAGCGCTAAGTTTAAAGTCTTCAGCTAGACTGTGCTTAGAATCATGGTGATGTTGGATCAAAAAGGTCAATAGATTAAACTAACTTCTCATCATTAATTCCATCCATATAAGGCTTCAATCGTTGACCGTTCACCTTAAAAATATTCCCTTGTTTAGGATCTTAGAGTTCTATCGCCCCATGGGAAAATACCTGGGTTACAAGAAAGGGTCCATCCCAGCGGAAGCAAAGTTTTTCAGGGAAAAATCTTAGTCTTGAGTTGAAGAGCCAAACTTTTTAATTAGGTTCGAAGGTTTTTCTCGAAATGTATTTATCGTGGTATGCTTTAGTTTGAGCCTTATAAATTTTAGCATTTTCGTATGCTTCATTGTGTAGCTCTTCTAACTCATTCAACTGGAATCTCCTATTTGAACCTACATTTTTTATATCAAAGTTAAACTGTTTAATAGCCCAAAATGCACTATGATCCAATTCTAGTGGCAAATAACAAGCTTTTCCAAACACTAGTCGATAAGAAGATATTTCTATGGGTGTTTTAAATGCAGTACGATAAGCCCATAATGCATAATCTAAACGTGTTGACCGATCTTTTCTATCGACCCTTACTGACTTCTCTAAAATCTGTTTGATCTCCCTGTTAGAGATTTCTACTTGGCCACTAGTCTGGGGATGATATGGTGTTGCAACTTTATGGGTTATACCATATTTTTTCATTAAGTTCTCAAAGTGCCTATTAGTAAAGCGTTTACCTCCATCACTAATAATAGCTCTTAGGCACCCAAATCAACTAAAAATATTATGTTGAATGAATTTAATTACAACCTTATGATCATTAGTTTGGGTTTCTATGGCCTCAACCTATTTTGACACAAAATCTACTGCAATCAATATGTATTCGTATCTAAATGAAACAGGAAAAGATCCCATAAAATCAATCCCCCAAACATCAAAATTTTGACTACTAATATGGGAGTCAGCGGCATCATATCTTTCTTGGAAATATTTGTAGTTTGCTGGCATCGCTAATAGTTTTGGGTAAACTCATGTGCATCCTTGAAAAGTGTTGGCTAATAAAATCCACTCTGCAACACTTTTGCTACAGTTTTCTTTCCACTAAAGTGTCCTCCACAAGCAAGGGTATGACAAAAGTTAAGTATGCTTTTGAATTCACTCTCAGGGACACATCATCTAATTACCTGGTCAGGACAATGCTTAAATAGTTCAAGTTCTTCCCAAAAATAATACTTGTAAAAAAAATCTATCCTTTTCTTGTTTAGACCAGTGAGAAGGAATTTATCCTATTGCTAAGTAAATATGGGCAAACCAAGAAAGACTAGAAGAAATTAAAAAAAGTTGTTCATCAAAAAATTTCTCCATGATCTCATTTGTTCTTGATGTGTGTTTAACTAAAATTCTGAGATATTTTTAGAACTCTTCTTATCACGGATCTCTAAGTCAAATTCTTGTAGAAGAAAAATCCATCTGATCAATCGCGGTTTAGTATCTTTCTTTGATAAGAGGTGTTTAAGGGTCGTATGATCAGAGTAAACTAGAACTTTAGATCCTAAAAGATATGATCAATTTTTTTTTAGAGCAAACACAATAGCTAATAACTCCTTTTCAGTAGTAATATAGTTCAGTTGAGCATCTGAAAGGGTTTTGCTAGCATAATAAATCACATATGGCTCCTTATTGATTCTTTATCCTAACACTGCACCAATTGCAAAATCTAATGCATCACACATGATTTCAAAGGGAAAGGACCAATCAGGGGTCTTGATAATTGGTGCTGTGGTCAAAGCTGTACGAAGAGTATTAAAGGATTTCACACAATTATCATCAAAAATAAAAGGGATTTCTTTGGCAAGCAATTTGCACAAAGGTCTAAAAATTTTGCTAAAGTCTTTGATGAATCTCTTATAAGATCTAGCGTGACTGAGAAAGGATTGTATTTGTTCGACTGAAGTTAGAGGTGGGAGTTTTGAGATGACTTCCACTTTGGCCTTATCTACCTCAATCCTCTTTTTAGAAACAATGTGGCCTAAAATAATTCCCTCTCGGACCATAAAATGGCTCTTTTCCCAACTTAACACCAAATTTGTTTGTTTACATCATTTCAATTCTTAAGCTAGGTTATTAAGGCAATCCTCAAAAGTGGTCCCAAATACTAAAAAGTCATCCATGAATACCTCCAAAAATTTATCTACCATGTCTGAGATAATTGCCAACATGCACGCTAAAATGTAGCAGGTGCATTACAAAGTCCAAATGGCATGCGTCTAAAAGCAAACGTTCCATAAGGATAAGTGAAGGTGGTTTTCTCTTGATGTCAAGAAAGATTGGTATTTGATTATACCCTAAATAACCATCCAGAAAGCAAGTTCTAGAATTTGATCGATAAAAGGTACCGAAAAATGATCTTTCCTAGTAACGTTATTCAGTTTTCTATAGTCTATGCAAACTCGCCAACCAGTTGTGGTACGAGTTGGAAGCAATTCTCCTTCTTCATTCTTCACCACAATAATTTCTGATTTCTTAGGTACAACTTGGGTGGGACTAACCCATTTGCTATCAAAAATTAGGTAGATAATCCCTGCATCTAACCATTTTACTACCTCTTTCTTTATAACCTCTCTCATAATAGGATTAAGTCTCCTCTGCATGTCTGTATAAGGTTTGGCATTTTTCTCGCAATGAATATGATGCATACAGATGGAGGGGTCAATTCTTTTCAGATTAGCAATGGACCATCCAATCGCTTCCTTATATTTTTTAAGCACTCATAAAAGCTGGTCTTCCTGATCAATAGTTAACTTAGATGCAATGATTACTGGAAGGGTATCATTGGGTCCAAGAAATGAATATTTCAACGTAGTTGGGAGAGGATTTAACTCTAGGAAAGGTGGTGCTTCTAGGAAGAGTGCCATCAATGTACTAGAGTGTGTAGGTAATTGATCGTATTTGACAGTCCAAGGGGGAATAGTGCTAAAATTGGATGGCTCTAAAATTACATTTATTTCTTTAGTATATCCATCAATATCAAAATCATCCACTCTAAAATGTGTCAGACATGCTTGTAAAGGATCTAAGTTGAATAAAGCAGGGGTCTTATCATCTATAATTTCCTCTAGCATGTTGATCTCATTATGGTCGTATAGAGGTGGTCCTTGAGATGCACTAAAAATATTCAACATCATCTTTTTATTTTCAAAAGATACATTCATAACCCCATTTCTATAGTTTATACAAGCATTAGCAGTTGCTAGAAATGGTTTACCAAGAATGATTGGTATTTGACTAGGGTTGTGACCAGCTTTCATATCTAAAACTAAATGTCTACTGAAAAATAAAATTCACCCACTTTAACCAGCATATCCTCCAGTATTCCATAGGGTACCTTAATTGACCGATCAGCTAATTACAGGGTTATCATTGTTGGTTTCAATTCTCCAAATCCAAATAAGTCATACACTAAACTTGGGAGAAGGTTAACACTTGCACCTAAATCTAGCAATGCTTTCTTAATCGTAGGGTTTCCTATCTCACATGATATAATTGATGTTCCAGGATCCTTAAGTTTGGGTGGAGTAACTTGCTAAAAGATTGAACTGGCCTGCTCAGTTAAGTTGACTTTCTTCGGTATGTGTGCCTTAGATTTTCGCTTTTGAGTGCATAAATCTTTTAGGAATTTGGCATAAGTAGGGACTTATTTAATTGCATCAAGAAGGGGTATATTAATTTGAACTTATTTGAACAATTCTAACATTTCATTCATCTTGATATTCTTCTTATCAAAAGTAGAGGAGATTCTAAAGCACTTGAAAATGGAGCCTTAAGTATGGGTGTTAAATCAATTTGTTCTTCTTTTTTCTCAATATTTTTTCTTTCTGGCTCTTCTTGTTGATTCACTTCATGCTGATTTAAAGTTTTTTCGTTCCTAAGGGTTATGATAGATTTGGCATGTTCAAGAAAAGTTTTTGGACCAGTGGAGTCTCAGCCATGTATTGCCCCCTTGGATTACTAATGGGTTGACTGGGTAATTTACCCTCCTTCCTCCTATTGAAAACTATTGCTAGCTAACCTATCTAGGTTTCTAGCTTCGTGATAGACTGGGTATGGGAGTGAAGGAGCTGAGTATTTATTTCTAGCCCCTTCAGTGCTTGTAGCACCTTGTCTTCGAAAGTAGGATCATGATTACTTGGTAGAGGTTATGGGATGCTTAGATATTGGGAATACAACATGTTTTTGAATTGGGTCTCCTAATGGTTAGGTCTAATTGATATTGGGTTGATGACAGATTGAGGATTTCAAGAAAAATTTTGGTGATTTCACTGGCCAGAATTGTAAGTATTCGAATATGGATCATTTCCTAATCTAGAAGCCATTCGAGTTTGGGCTTGGTGGGCTTGCTTTTGAACAAGCTCAGAAAATTGGTATGCAGCTGGACAATCACTTATAGAATGGGTCGTACTTGAACAGATTATACAAACCTTATGATTTTGAATAGATGGAGAAGAGGTGTTTACTTGTAGAATTTGGTCAACTTTCTGGGATAAATGTCCCACCACATGAAGCATCAATCATTTGCCGATGCTTTTCTATCAAACCATCATAAAAGTACTGGACCAGTTGCCATTTGGGTATAGCATGATGTGGACATTTTCTAATCAATTCTTTTAATCTCTTCCATGTCTTGTGAAACATCTCTCCATCTGTCTGAAAAAAACTTATTATAGCTTTTCTAATTTGATTAGTTTTTCCTATAGGAAAGTATTTCTTGAGAAACTCTATCTGAAGATGGTCCTAGGTTGAAATTGTTATAGTATCTAAAGAATTTAACCAATATTTGGCTTTGTCCTTGAGAGAAAATAGAAACAACTTAAGTCCAAGAGCATCGTCAGAAAAATTTTAAATTTTTATAGTCGAACAAATTTTAAGAAACTCATCAAGATGTTTGTAAGGGTCTTCATTTGCAAGTTCATAAAATGAAGGTAACATTTGAATCACACTTGAATTGATCTCATATTGAGTAGCCTCCACTGGGGGCACTTGAATGCAGGAAGAGTAGGTATATTTTGAAGGAGTAAAATACTTCTTTAACTGGCATGATGGATCATTTTCGTTATTAGGGTCCATAATTCTAAGTTTGTTTACTCTAAAGGTTCTCTCTATTTCAGGATCTAGGGGTATGAGGTTAGGTTGTAACGATCGGTGACCAAGCATACACCCTATCAATGTACTCTAAAGCAAATAGTAATTCAATTTTTTTAATTAAACTAATGTAATAGAAGAGAAAGGAGAAGATTCTAAAAGAAGTATCCTAAGAGATTCCTAGAACTAAGAGCAATGAAGACTAATTTAATTTGGATTTAATAATTATTAGCAATCAAGTTAACCAAGATTAAACTTTCTACCCTAGGCTTAACCTAAATCTAGATAGCTCCAAATTTTCAAGACCGACTTGGAGCCCTCCAAGTCAAAAACTAACGGATCAACTAGCCAGTTAAGGGTAAGGTCAGTGGGGGTCCCTCCGTTGCTTGCCTTAGGTAAGCAAACGAAACTAATTAAATAATCACTTTCCTTTCCTTTTCTAGACACCAATTAGTCAGTCAATCCCAACTCGATCCAACTCTTTTGGATGCCTTATCCTATTGAGCTCAAGTTCCTTAGGGGCTGATATCTAGTAATTTTAGAGTTAAAGGCTTGGATTAATGCAAAATGAAGGATGTAGTTTGTGGGCCAAGGGTGATCAACTCCCCACCTTATCTTATTAGGGGCTTGTTCCCTTAAAATTAATTATGAAAATGTTATGCAACAAGAAGATGTCAAGTTTTTGAAGTTATCAAACAAAATTATCTAATTAATTAATTATTTATTTATTTAGATTTTTATGATTATGTTTTAATTTTCTAATAAATTATGAGATGTCAATGGAAAAATTTTTGAGTTTTGCAGAAAATAAATTTACTTAAGTCAATCTAAGCATAGAAAACAAAAAAATATTTTTAAAATTTTTATTATTTTATTTTTTTTTTTAAAAAAATTAATTATGTTTTATGGAAAGTATCTTAGGGTTTAATAATTATTAGCAATCAAGTTAACAAAGATTAAACTCTATACCCTAAGCTTAACCTAAATCTAGACAACTCTTAACTTTCAAGACCACCTTGGAGCCCTCCAAGTCAAAAACTAACTGATCAACTAGCCAGTTAAGGATAAGGTCAGTGGTAGTCCCCTCGTTGCTTGCCTTAGGTAAGCGAATGGAACCAATTAAATAACCACTTTTCTTTCCTTTTCTAGACACCAGTTAGTCAGTCAATCCCGACTCAGTCCAACTCTTTTGGGTGCCTTATCCTATTGAGCTCGAGTTCCTTAGGGCTGACATCTAGTTAATTTTGGAGTTAAAGGCTTGGGTTAATGCAAAATGAAGGATATGATTTATGGGCCAAGGAAGGGTGATCAACTCCCCACGTTACCTTGATTAGGGATTTGTGCCCTTAAAATTAATTACGAAAATGTTATGAAACAAGCAGATGTCAAGTTTTTAAAGTTATCAAACAAAATTATCTAATTATTTTATTTATTTATTTATTTAGATTTGTATAATTAAGTTTTAAATTTCCTAATAAATTATGAAATGTCAATGGAAAAATTTTTAAGTTTTACAGAAAATAAATTTACATGAGTCAATCTAAGCATAGAAAACAAATAAAATAATTTTATTAATTTTTATTATTTTAATATTTTTATTTTTAATATTTTATTTTTATTTTTTAAAAAATTTAATTATGTTTTATGGAAAGTGTCTTAGGGTTTTCTTCTAGGTTCTTTAATTATGTTAATTAAAAGAAAATGTTAATTAGGTTAAAAGTGGATTTGTGATCAAAAGGAATATAATTTTTTTATGTTAAAAAGAAAATAAGAAAATTTAACAATTAAGGTAACTAAAAATAAGAATAAAATTAATAAAAATTTGTAATAATTTTTTTTAAATTTTTTTTAACTTTAAAATTTTAATATTTTTTAAATATTTTTTTCAAAATAATTGTACTTAAGTCTTCGCACTGGTGCTAAAAATCTGTTGCGTGTCGTAGCACAACAATTTAAACACCTTAATTCCACTAATCTTGGGTAGAGTAGCAAGAATAAGGGATCGAATTCACATGGACTTTAAATAGTTATTTTAAAATAAATTTATGTAATTAAATATTTAAATAAATAGATGATTGGTTATAAAAATAATTAAGATATAATCTATCTTAATTAGAGTAGGTCCGTACCCATAGATCACGACCCGTTCCTTTTAAAGAATAGATCACTCAAAAATTATTTTCGCTTGAAGAACATTTAATAAAAAGTAAACATAAATTAATACTTTATTTCATAGTATCTAAAAGAATACATAAAAAAATATAATCTACTTCTACTTTCTGAGATGATGGATCTGCAAATCCACTTCCATCTTCCTACTTTCGCAAATCCGCTTTCGCAGATCTGCTTCTTGAGATAGGAAGATGATTGAGTATGGAAGGTATGATGGCTGGTGGAAGGAGAATGGATAGGAAGATATTGGTTACACAGTGGAGGAAATAGAAATAGGAGTAGGGCGGAACCAAGAGAAGAATGGGGGATAAAAGGATTATTCCTTAAGTGCTCCGATGGTGTTCTTTTATAAGGAAGGAAGATGCATCGACTCCATGTGTAATCCGCGTTAACTGCTCACCTTATCTTCATAGATCAGATTTTTTCCTTTCAAAGTTTAAATCACAGCTTTAAAAATATCATACGATTTCTTCTTATCCGTGACTGCTTTAAATTTCATGCAATTCCAAGGTTAAATCTTGAAAAATCCATTTTGAGCTCGTTTCAAGTCTGATTTTAGTACCGTTTGTACCATTGGACTCTTAAAATCAAGCTTTTCGAGTTGGCAGAGTCTTTAACTAAAAATATTATATAAAAATATTAAATTTAAAATAATAATAATAATTTGGTCTATAAATTAATATTTTTATGGCTATTATTTATATACTTATCAGCTTGGGTCATCGGGTCATCGGTTAAACCGTTAGGTCACCGGTTGAACCATTGATCAAGGAAGTTTTGCAAGTTGTTAAAGTCACTTTTTTTGTGTCTTCTTAGCAAGATGGACCACAAGAAGCCCATACTCCCAACCGCTTCTTCTCCCTATCGTCCATGATCCCATCTCAAATCTCAAACCGATAAGACTAACTATATATACAGAAACAAAGAAAGAATCAAAGAAAGATAATTCGAAGAAGAAATAAATGAACTTAAAGACAAAGAGAGAGAGAGAGAGAGAGAGAGAGAGAGAGAGAGATTAGATCATACTTGAGAGTAAGAAAAGAGATCGGTATGAAATGGACGAGGTGGCGGATGAAGAAGAAGCAGCACTTGTCCTCCTTCTCGGTGTCCTTCCTATCTTTAATCTCCAAGCTAAAGTGCCTCACCACCAAACCTAGTTCCCGGCCGCACATGCTCAAGAGAAGCGACCCACCCAAACCTGTCTCTTGCTCCTCCTCTCCCACCATCGGCACAACTCCCACCCCATACAGCCATTGTTACTCCACCCACCATCCCCCCTCCTCCCCTGTTGATGACATCATCCACCGCATCGCCTCCTGCTTCCCGCCATCCAAGGTTGACGAGAGACTTATAGTCCGATCCAGGATGAGTTACCCCATGCAGCTCATTTTGTTGACCAACCTCGAACTGAGGCTGATCCGTTGTCGTAGATCGGGATTCCCACTCGCCGGGAGTTCCCCAGAAATGCCATCGGTTCTTGAGATCTCCTTCGAGATCAAGCGGTCCGAGGTCGATCATAGGCTTCAAAATGGAATCGGCAGAGGCAGAGGCTGACCAATGGATCGCAGATGCCCCCAAGGAGACAACCACGCCACCACCTCTGCTCCCTCTCCCTCATCTCTCATCCTTCGTCGTCAACTCTGTGGACTTCCTTGCCGTCCACGTCCTCTCCCTCGCCGATGAGGATGTTGCCACCGCCTCTCTTCTCTCTGGTTCTTTCCTTCATCGGCTCGCCATCGCCGCCATCCCCAAGATCCAGTGCTGCAATTGTAGATCTCCTCTCTCTTCCTCTCCTCCACCATCAAGCCATCACTTCTTGCTCTTCTCCAGCGATGCCTCTTCTCCTTGCCTCAGTCACTAGAACTTGTTTCTGTGACTGTCTGTTTCGACCCAAGAGGGTCTATCGCTGAGTGCCACCGCCCCTGCTTTCTCTCTCTCTCGCCATGGTCACTGCCTTCGACGCTTCCTTTTTCTTATTGCAGTAGCTATCGTATGCCGACCACCTGACCACCTTCTTCTTCTTCGTTAACCTCTACGCCTCTTCTTCCTCCACCTTTCATCATTGCCGCCTCCCAGTCTTTCGTCCTCATGATCGGTTCATGGGTGAACCAAACAGATTAACCGAGTTATTTCGGATGGCTTGCAAATCCAGTTTTATATTAAAATCGAACCGGTTTGGCCTTCAGGTCCCGGTTCACTCGGCCGGTCCGATCCAATTTTGATAACTATGGGTGGAAGAGGCCATTATGCCAACTCATCATCATCCGCTCCTTCCATGAATCCAAGATCCTCTTCATCTCTAGTAGTGACACTCAGCAGGTAAGTCCCTTCGCTCCTTAAAATATTTTTATTATTTTTTGGAGTTAAAAAAATGAAAAGAAACTTTGATAGAAAGCAATATGTGCTAGTTTATCCTAATTATATTGAGAGTTATTTAAATTTAATAGTTGTCAAGATATTTGTTTTCTTTATAATTTTAAGTTGTAATAAAAATTTTATTTTATTTTTTATAAATATGAATTTATAATTTTTTTAATAAAATAATATTTATTATTGAATGTCTTGCGCACGTTCCATATTCATTATAGGATATGAGGCGCGACAATGATTATGTCTTTTAAACGCCTAAAATCTATGACCTGAATTCATCCCAGCCTTCCAGCGAGATGTCCGATCGATGTTAAAACCCAAGTGGGTTGCAGTCGCTCGAAAACAGGAGTCGTTACAAGCTTTGCCATAAACCAGCGGGTTTCCTCCACAGCACACTACTTTCATCTCAACTGCGGCGCCCATCAAATCCGTACACCACTCCTGGGTAAAACCTAGGTTCCGTACCAGACTGTTCGCTAGTGGTCATTCGGGTGTTATTTCTTCATCTCCGAGGGACAGCCCTCCACCCCCGTACAACCAAGACATGTATAGGAATGTTTCTGGCACTTATCTGACTGACCATCGCGCATTACGCATTGGCACCCTCTATCTTTATATCCCCCGTCCACCACCTTCGATGATCAACCCAAGCACCAGACGTGAAGCGTTCGCATGCAATGGAGAGAGAACGGGGAAGCAGCTCCTCGATGACGACCTTGACGATGCCCCCAGACGCCATGCTCCTGCCGGAGATCCTCGAATGCGTCGGCCGATCAGCTCCTCGATGACTACCTTCGTTTCGGGCCACCTGCAGGTGGCTTTTCGCTGCTTTTTCCCCTCACCCACGCCATCTCGCCCTTCAGCCCCCTTTCCTGATGCTGCCGTTGGAGCCCGATACCAGCCTCGCCTTGTTTATCGACATCGCCACCTCACGCAAACATAACTTCTCTCAGGTTTCCGATGATACTCGGGGTAAGTGCTGCTTGGGCTCCTCTTTGGATGGCTGTTCCTCACTGACGCAGATTTTATTCCCTTCCTCCTCAACCCATTTACGGGGGCCGAGATCCCTCTCCCTCCTCTCACCACCATCCCTGGCTTTCCACATAACTTCCTACCACTATTTGCCACCGCGGCGCAAACTTTCGCTGTATTATCTGGTTATCGACACCCCAGCTTGAAGGTAGAAGAGATGGTGAACATGTTCATCTACCAGGCCGTATTATCTACCGATCCAACTCTCGACCAGCAGGCCGCCACAGTTGTAGTGCTTGAATCTTGTATTGGATTCCACTGCTTCTACTGCCGCCTGGGAGACACATCGTGGACCCAGATAGAAATCTCCGACTTCTCCGACTACTATACTTTGACATCATACCTTTTCCAGAGCGGAAACTATGTGCGATCATTGACGGGGATAGTATGGTGTTCGTTGATTTCAGCTGCCCCCGATGTTGGTGGCCCGACTGATGGACTTTCCTAGATGCATGGTAACATGCATGGTGATCCACTTCAAGACAATGACTTCCTTATCAATTGGTTTCTCTACTAACTTTCAAGTTTTGATCTTCAACCATATTAATTTCTTTTTGCATTGCCTTGTTTTCACACTTTTTCATGCATAGCACTTCATAAGTTTTGGGCTCAACCATGCAAAAATTACAAATGGCATAAATGTCGCTTAGGCTTTTCATTCTTATGGGAGTAGAACTTGAAGATAAACTTGAGCTTGAGTTGGGTGATGGACTTATTCATCATACAGCAACAAAGCCTTCACATGGCTGCACCAGTGATATCCTAAGCCTGCCATGTCCATCGTTAATGCTAACCTAAAAATTATACTTAATCTTTTCTTATCTTAAAAAAGATGAAGGATAAAAAGATAATCTAAAATTGAGAATATATTTATATGAAATACTTGTACAAATAAAAGAATCATCATTTAATGGTATAGGGAACATAACAAGGTTTTCATCTCGATGAAGATCTCAATATAAATATCGGTTTGCATCATACATTCATAAGAACAATGGATGAGAGATCTCGAAGTTATGCTACCTAGTCTTATTTCACCATAGATCCCGAAGCTATTGAATTTTTTTTATTCTTTTTATATTTGGCATTTGTTAACTGTGTAGATCAAAGGATAAGAATGATGATTAGATTTAGACTAAAATATATTTGAATATAGCTAAGTGTAGCATGTGCTCTCTTTCTTTCTCTCTCTCTATATATGTGTGTGTGTGTGCGCACGCGCATTGTCTTGAATCAAATATTCATTTAGATATTAGTTGATGGCGCTACGTCATGTAACCACCACTTAGGTAAAGCAAATATTCAACGTCTTGAATCAAATATTCATAAGAGTTAACCTTTCCTTTTTCACAGTTCTCATACATCAACCAAGATCTCTAAGCTTTTTTCCCCCTAAACTATTTTAATCTTTTAACTTGACAAATGATGACTTATCTTTAAAAGCCTATTAGAGTCTATACTTTGCATCACTCCAACATGCAGCACATGTGTTTGGACAACAATAATCTAGCCCCTTTCACATTACATTAACTTTGATAGTCACCAGAGCTCACCGCAACCATCACCATTCTCTAAAAGACTTTTCTTTTGATGACGAAACAACTTTACGCCCTTTTGCTGTGAGTTGTCACTTTTCTTACCACTAAAGGCTTAGATCACTCAAAAATGCTTAATCTTCAACTTCATCGATAGGCTCTTCAATGGCTGAAACCCCACCGTATCTCCTCTTGTGTTTTTCCAACGCTAGCAAGGGGGTAGCAACACCTGCCTCCACCTCTATGCAACTAGCAAATCCTTGCTCTTTACCTTCACCCCACTTTCCCACTACCTCCTCCATAAACCTCCTCTCCTCATGCTCCCCTCCCTCCCCGGCATTGTCCTCGCCCCTTTCTTCAGTTTTGTCACCACATCAACCCACCACCTCCCTTAGCTCCTTATCAACACTTGCGGCAAGCACTGCTTCTGTTCTTTTAGAGAATGACTCTTTCTCTTGAGTATTGTTGAAACTAGAAAATTAATAGTTGTATTAATTTGTTTTTGTTGAGAAGAAACAAGATGCCTTTGTGCTGAACTATGCACTTGGACCCCATCAGAGACCAGACCCAGCCATGGCCAGCGTTAGGTAGCAATCCTAGCTGCTACCCCTAATTCCATGTTTCTACTATCAAAATAGCTGAAAACTTTGATCAGGGAGTGGATCTTCACAACATCCATGCCGAGTGTGTAAGGGCAAGCTAATTAGGGTCAGCACCTTATTAGTGCAAGGCTAGGCTTGGGTCAAGACTGTGTAGTGTAGTGAAGATTTATTAAATTAAGTATTTAGTATTTTTATCATAATTTTTTTTTAGAATTATTCAATTCATGTATAGTTGGTGGTATTGAAAACTAGGATTCTTTATCTTTTTAACAAGTTATAAATCTTGATCAGATTCTAAGCACATGAAGAGTTATGGAGCTTCAAAGTGACCACCTTGGAAGTTGTATGCTGAACTAAGCAGTATCTTATATTTTTATCATAACTTTCTCAATAATAATCTAATTCATGTATGGTTGGTGGCATTGAAAACTAGACACCATTAGCTTTCAAACAAGATATAAATTTTGATTATATTCTAAGCAAAACAAGAGTTGTGGAGCTTCAAAGAGATACCTAGGAAGATATAATTTCCAGTTAATAGTTTATGTTTCTTTGTGAAATGTATGAGCCTATAAATAGATTGTATCATGTGAAAGTGGGGAATCATTTTTGTTAATACAACTAAGAATAGAGATTATCTATTTTTTTCTTTATCCCAACTTTGTGAAGTAAAATTTGGCATCCTCTTAGTGTTCTTTCCAAACCTAATTCCTTCCTATGTCTTTTGGTATCAGAGCTTAAATTAAGCTCTTGGCCTTAGTTCTTTTTTTTTTTCTCATGGCAGCAATAAGAGGAAGAGGTGGTCGTGAAAGAGGTAATCCAATGACAAAGATTTGGGTGATAAATATGATGCTAAAATTTAAGCACTTTGGAGACAAGTTGAGAAGCTAACTATGCATCTTGAACGTCAGAAAGCAAGGAGTGAACAAGCTTTCAGCCATAGTTATTCAAGTGATATGATTTGGAGCATGTGAATCCTTTTTTCAATAAGCAACTAAGAATTTTTAGAGAGGTTCATATGGTCATTGAAAACTATCAAGGTTGATCTAGCAGAGTTTCATGGTCCCTTACAACCGGAGGAGTTTCTAAATGCCATAGAGAAGTTCTTTGAATACAAAGATATTCCTGAAAATCAAAAAGTGAAGCTTGTTATAATAAGACTTCGTGGTTATGCATCTACTTGGTGGGATAAGATACAAGAGCTGATATTTCAAAAAGGGAAGCCTAAGATTGCTTCTTGGAAGAAGATGAAAGCAAGGTTACATGAAAATTTTCTTCCTTTAAATTTTGTTCAAAGTATTTTTATGCAATTTAATACTTTGCAGCAAGAAAACAAAAGTGTAATTGATTATACGGAGGACTTTTATAAGTTGATGACTAGAAGCAATACTCAAAAATCGGAAGATCAACTTGTTGCAAGATATATCAATGAGCTGAAAGTAACTATAAGAGACAAGGTGAAGATGCAATAACTATGGAGGTTGAATGAAACTTATCAATTAGCCTTAAAAATTCAGTAAAAATTGACAAGATGAGGAGCAAAGAAGTTTGCTAATGTTCAAAGTTTTTATCCATCAAAAGCTGAATCCTCTAGCAAGAATGTTCCTAAGAAAAGAGGTAGTAAAGGTGAGAATAATTTAGTTTCTAACAAAACTAAATCTTCTACTTGTTTCAGGTGTAGCCAATCCGGCCATTATATGAATGAGTGCCCAAAGCGAATGAGTGATGCTTGTGTGGGACTTGCGAATGAAGAAGATGAAAAGCAATAGTTTGAAGATATTGAGCCAAAATATGATAATAATGGTAATCATGAACGTAAGGAGATTGTACCAGAAAATGGAGAATGTTTAGTGATCCAAAGAGTTCTTGTAGTCCTAAGCAAGACAATAATCAAGAATGGCTACGACACAACATCTTTAGAATAAGATGCAAGTCTCATGGAAAAGTGTGTTCCCTAGTTATTGATGGAGGTAGCTTTGAGAACTTTGTTTCTTAAGAAATAGTAGAGAAACTCAAGCTTAAAGTGGTGCCACATCCTTAACCATATGTTGTCTTATGGATAAAAAAAGATAATGTGGTAAAGATTGACAAGAAATGCCTTGTTCCTTTTTCTATGGGTAGATTTATCATGATAAGGTTTAATGTGATATAACCCCTATGGATGTTGGGCACATACTTTTGAGTAAACCTTGGCAATATGATCAGGGTACTATTCATGATGAAAGAAAAAGTACTTATACATTTATTGTCGGAAAAACTGAAATTATTCTTTTGCTATGTAAAGATTTTTGTAATCCCAAATCTTTAATAAGAGAGAAAAATGCATTGCTTACCTTTCCACAACTTGAAAAGGAGGTCAAAAAAGATGGAGTTATCTATGTTTTGATGGCCAAAGGAGAAATACAGCTTATGGAGGTTCGTGAAAATGTCAAACTCTTTGGAAGAAATCAGTGATATCACTCTCGAAGAGCTACTTAGTGGTCTTCCTTCTTTAAGGAAAATTTGGTACCAAATTGATTTAATTCTAGGTGTTGTTCTATCTAACAAAGCATACTATCGAATGAGTCCAAAGGAGAATGAATAGCTTACCTATGAGGTTCTAGACTTGTTGAACAAAGGATACATCAAGGAAAGATTAAGTCCTTGTGCTGTCCCTGCCGTCTTGACATCAAAGAAGGATAGTTCTTAGAGTATGTGTGTTGATAGCCGAACACTCAATCGAATTACTATCAAGTACCAATTTTTTATATCAAGAATTAATGATATGTTTGATATGTTGACTGGTGCACAAATATTCTCTAAGATTGATCTTAGGAGTGGCTATCATCAAATTAGAATCAAGTCGAAAGATGAATGAAAAATGGCATTCAAAACAAAAGAAGTCTTGTATAAATGGCTTGTTATGCCATTTGGTCTTTCCAATGCTCCGAGCGCCTTCATACGGGTAATGAATCAAGCTCTTCATCCTTTCATAAAAATATTTATTGTTATTTATTTTGATGATATTCTTATTTATAGCCAAAAATCCTTGTCACCATATTGAATACTTGAGGGCTGTTTTAGTGACTTTGAGAAGAGAAAAGCTTTACATAAATCTTAAAAAGTGCTGTTTTATGACCACTCACCTAGTTTTTCTAGGCTTTGTCTTGACCCCTTCAGGTGTTATGGTGAAGGAAGATAAGATCAAAGCTATCCAAGAATGGCTTATTCCCAAGAATCTACATGAAGCACGAAGTTTCCATGGATTTGCCTTATTTTATCATTGTTTCATTAGAAACTTCAATGCCATTGCAACACCATTAACAGGTTGCTTGAAGAAATAAGAATTTATGTGGACTCTGAAGGCGGAGAAAAGCTTCAACTTTATCAAGAAAAAGCTATATTTTGCACCTATCCTTGCACTTCCAAATTTTGAAAAAAATCTTTTAAGTTGATTATGATGCATCTCATGTGGGGATTGGAGGAGTGCTCAGCTAAGAAGGACATCCAATTGCCTTCTATAGTAAAAATTAAATAAAACAAGAAAGAAGTATCCTACTTATAATGTTGAGCTCTATGCCATTGTTTAAGCTCTTTGTCATTGGTGGTCATCTCATTCAAAGGGAGTTCATCCTTAATCCGGATCATGAAGCTCTCAAGCATATTAATTCTCAAGCAAATATGAATAGAAGGCATGCTAGTTGCGTTTCATTCTTTCAAGAATACACTTTTATATTGAGACATAAGAGTGGAAGACTTAACAAAGTGGCTGATGCACTTAGCAGAAGAGTTCACTACCAAAGAAGCGAGTATTTGCGATGGTTTTTTTTTTAACATTTAGCGACGGTTATAACTACCGCAAAATGAACCTAGTAGTGGTCAAAGAACCACTGTTGTTGCACCCGTCCAGAGGCATTTTGCAATGGTTATTAGTCGACCGCTAGAATAACTACCGCTAAATGACAGCGATGGTTGGTTGTATTTTTTGACGGTCAATGACCGCCAGAAAAAAAAAAATTACTTTGCTCTTTAGTGGTGGTTTTGATGGTTTTTTGCGATGGTTTTTTTTTGTTGATGACCGCCAAGATGTGTCTTTTTTGGATTTCTTTTAGCGACGGTTGCAAATTAGTTGACTACTGGAGCTAAATGACAGTGACGATCGGTTGTATTTTTTGATGGTTAGTGACTACCAAAAATATATAAAAAATTCATTAGGTTGCTCTTTTGGTGACGGTTTTGATGGTTATTTGTGATGGTTATTTTTTGTTGATGACCGCTAGGATGTATCATTTTTGAATTTCTTTTAGCAGCAGTTGCAAAACCACCACTAATTACAAATTATTTTTAAAAATATTTTTTTATTTATATATAGACATTTATATTATATATACATTGATTCTATAATATGAAATTATTCTTAACATTATCAACCATGGAAAAATTCTCAAATCATATATTTAATAAAATTGTCAAAGGAACATACAATTAGTATGCCAACAAGTTATAACGGTTTATCACAATGTTTAACTAAACATTCCAAAATAAAAAATACTACAACTACAAATCATTCCCTAACTATCTGGTGATGACTTGATGAAGATGAAGGGTGTGGAGCACGTGCATAATCCTGAAAGAAAAAAAGAAGGATGTTAAATATCTAAGTGAATCTGGTAATAGAAGATTTCTAATCATAAACAAATATGAACATTACACCTCAGGATTAAGTATCGCAACAAATTTTGATGGTGGTGGCGCATCTCTGAATACACCCTTGAAAATATATCGCACACAATTTTTTAATGTTTGTATTTCTTCATCTTTAGATTGTAGCTGAGACTTTAATTCTACAACTTCACTAGAAGCATCATAACCAACCTCAGGCGCAAATCCAACACTGTTAGTGTTTGATCCAAAGACCTGTGAAGGTGTGGGGCCAAATCTTAAACCTTGAACCCTACCAGAATGCTCTAAGCTTAAAACCTATGCAAGTGTATAATGTAGGCCAATTGTGTGGGAAGAGCCTTTTTGTGACTCGAGATTAGAAATATTTTCCTACAAACAAGTATTAGAAGAGTTAGGCAAAATAATTGAATTATTGAAATCACCCAAACATAAATTAACATAATATAAACATCTCAAACTTACATAAATAACTCTTGCTTCATCATTCACGAATGAGCCGTTTGCCTTCTTATGCATCTCAATATGCAATGCACCCCTATTTACTTTTCTCTCAGTCTTGATTTCCTAATATTAATTAAATAAATAACATTATTTTTATAATAGCATTACATTATTGAAGACATATTTACGAACTCCTACCATCTCATGAAGTTTCCTGGCAAAGCTCTTGGATCCTCCGGTATGCAGAGTCACCAACTTTTGTCTATTTGTATTATTAGTTTCAACCATTTTCTACAATTCAAATGAGAAGTTTTAGTATCATAGCAAAATATTTAAGTATATATTTATATATAATATATTTTACCATTGTCTCTGGATTCAGGCAGTAATCAGTAAAAGCCGCCCACTGCTCTTATGCAATCTATCCAGGATGGGTCATAATATTTTCTTCTCTGCTTTTTTCTGGTTTATAAATTTCCTTGAATAAGCTACAGCGATTGTCCCTCCAATGCTTTGCAAGTTGACCTAATATCCATCTTTTCCCAATAGCATCTTGAAAATGAAATTTTTTCTTCACAACATAACAAACAAATATAATTAATTTATATATGCTAATTTATTAACTTAAATAGAAGGAATAAAACACAATACTTATTACCTGTATAATATCCTTATAACATCTTTGTTT
>UESW01004093.1:329148-432067 GCA_900491605.1 Calamus simplicifolius | reverse complement strand
AAAGAAAAAAAGAAGGATGTTAAATATCTAAGTGAATCTGGTAATAGAAGATTTCTAATCATAAACAAATATGAACATTACACCTCAGGATTAAGTATCGCAACAAATTTTGATGGTGGTGGCGCATCTCTGAATACACCCTTGAAAATATATCGCACACAATTTTTTAATGTTTGTATTTCTTCATCTTTAGATTGTAGCTGAGACTTTAATTCTACAACTTCACTAGAAGCATCATAACCAACCTCAGGCGCAAATCCAACACTGTTAGTGTTTGATCCAAAGACCTGTGAAGGTGTGGGGCCAAATCTTAAACCTTGAACCCTACCAGAATGCTCTAAGCTTAAAACCTATGCAAGTGTATAATGTAGGCCAATTGTGTGGGAAGAGCCTTTTTGTGACTCGAGATTAGAAATATTTTCCTACAAACAAGTATTAGAAGAGTTAGGCAAAATAATTGAATTATTGAAATCACCCAAACATAAATTAACATAATATAAACATCTCAAACTTACATAAATAACTCTTGCTTCATCATTCACGAATGAGCCGTTTGCCTTCTTATGCATCTCAATATGCAATGCACCCCTATTTACTTTTCTCTCAGTCTTGATTTCCTAATATTAATTAAATAAATAACATTATTTTTATAATAGCATTACATTATTGAAGACATATTTACGAACTCCTACCATCTCATGAAGTTTCCTGGCAAAGCTCTTGGATCCTCCGGTATGCAGAGTCACCAACTTTTGTCTATTTGTATTATTAGTTTCAACCATTTTCTACAATTCAAATGAGAAGTTTTAGTATCATAGCAAAATATTTAAGTATATATTTATATATATATATTTTACCATTGTCTCTGGATTCAGGCAGTAATCAGTAAAAGCCGCCCACTGCTCTTATGCAATCTATCCAGGATGGGTCATAATATTTTCTTCTCTGCTTTTTTCTGGTTTATAAATTTCCTTGAATAAGCTACAGCGATTGTCCCTCCAATGCTTTGCAAGTTGACCTAATATCCATCTTTTCCCAATAGCATCTTGAAAATGAAATTTTTTCTTCACAACATAACAAACAAATATAATTAATTTATATATGCTAATTTATTAACTTAAATAGAAGGAATAAAACACAATACTTATTACCTGTATAATATCCTTATAACATCTTTGTTTGTCAGCATCGGGAACCCATTTCTAATTATGATAGCTTATAGGGAACAACTTGACATCTGATGCTAATGACCCTATAAAACCCGCTAATATGCTATTGATATTGTATGCATTGAACCTTCTAGCCGGGGCAAGGGGGCCTCGTGCAAGATGGATGATATCAGTTGAATGCACTTCATTCTTGTCATTAAAAATCTAACATGAAAACACATATGGCATTAGATATGTCATCTAAACTGAGAATTTAAAAGCAAACTATTATTGTTACTTACTCGTGCTTGAAACCATGAAGCAAATTCTCTATGAACTATCCTTTGAATCACTGTGGCAGATATCATTATGCAAGATATATTTATCCATTCTTGAACCATTCTTGAACCTACAAGATTATACAAGATATCATTCAGTTATATTGAATTCAAAAGAGATTATTGTCAAAAGCTATAGAACAAAAAAATGTGGTTCTAGTTCTATCACAGATCAGAAAGTGGTTCTATGAATTAGAGCCATAACCACATTCATGGTTCTATCACAAAACCAGCTTTTGGTTCTGTGAATTAGAACCAAAAAGACAATAGAAAATTATACAATCCCTACAAAACTAGTAAACCCAACATCAAGATTCAACCTTTACAACTTATCAAGAACAAGAACAAAAAAAAAATATATAACACAAACCGGAAAAGAACAATCTTTGCATTGGACAACAAACAAAACAGAGAGGCAGCAGCTTAAAAATGACATAACATTCTGGTGCTAGTTAACCACAGTTATTAAGCTCTACTGAAAAATTGGGGAAATAAATCATTAAACAGGTTCCACTTAGTGTTATTTTATACGAATCAAAACAAAAAGGTGTTTCTTATATCAAAGACAGAAATTCTTATATCTGTTCTAAATTGACTCCTTTTATTCATATAAAGTGGGACAAATTAAAAATATTGACTAAAAAATTTGATAATTCTAGTAACATGAGTCTACAATCGTTATGGCTCAGTGAATATATTTGCAATTTTCCACTATAAGATTATGGTCCCATTCTTGTTTATGTCTTACAATATTTTCAAACTCGCAGCATTAAATCTCAGTTATAACTCTTGTCCAGCAGCTCTAACAAGATGGCAGTACCTACTTCTGGGCTACATATTTAAGCTAATCAACATTAGAACTGTTTTATAACACCTTATTACTTGATACTTCGGCTTTTATAAGTAGTTGTACAAAGATTACAAGTACACCCAGGTTTACTAACCCAAGCATCTAGATGGACAGGTCCAAATATGAATATCAAATTTCCAGCAGTGCATGAAGTAATAAAAATAAGAAGCAATTATCAGTGCAAAAAATTCTAACACAGACCACAGATCATCAAAATTGCAAGGAAGACACTATATGTTAGTTCATTAACCTAACAGCCAAAAATGATGTTTCTCATATATATATATATATATATATATATATATATATATATATATCAAACAAGTACACACAGTATTATTCTTTTAAAAGAATGCAACTTGTCTGGTAGCAGCCAATGACCAGCAGAGACGGATAGGTGGGATGGAAAACACATGAACCGTGCAAAACTCTTTCGTCCTCCTCCCCCCGCCAAAAAATTCATGCGGAACACGAACCAGATTTCTGGTTCTCCTTCTCCTATTTAAGCCCGGGCGCCCATCCCACGTAGATCTCCTCCCCCATCTCTATATTTAAACCTCGACTCTCCCCCTCTCTCGCTCGCTTGTGGCTCCTCCTCTTGCGAATAGGGCAGAGATAGATAGATGGAAGGAGAAGAGATTGGACTCTCCGGTGATGGCGGAGAGCATCTTAGGAACATTCAGGTGGGGCTCCATGGCGAGGAGGGGTACGAGGAGACTGTTGAGATAAAGGAGGAGATGATAGCGGAGATGATGCAGTGGCTGGAGAGCGAGATCAACGCCCCGATGATATCCGATCATGGCCGGGGAACGCCGTTCGTGACCATTAATGGCAACGAGGAGACCTACGGGCCCTCCTTCTCTGACTCGTTGTCCACCATGATGGCTAGCATCGACACGAACCAGATTTCTGGTTCTCCTCCTATTTAAACCCGAGCGCCCATCCCACTTAGATCTCCTCCCCCATCTCTCTCTATTTAAACCTCGACGCTCCCCTTCTCTCGCTCGCTCGTGGCTCCTCCTCTCGCGAATAGGGCAGAGATAGATAGATGGAAGGAGAAGAGATTGGACTCTCCGGCAATGGCGGAGAGCATCTCGAGAACATTCAGGTGGGGCTCCACGGTGAGGAGGGGACGAGGAGAGGGTTGAGATAAAGGAGGAGATGATTACGGAGATGACGCAATGGCTGGAGAGCGAGATCTGTTGGGATTGTTTTCAACACATTATTTTGGAAAGAGAAATCAAGGTAGAAGAAATGTTTTTTTTTTCCTCAAGAAAAAAATAGATCTATATCGTTTCATTAAGCACATCACCATATAAATATTGTTTCTTGTTTCTACCAATAAACATATACTACAACAAATTGAAATGGAGCCGATGCTATAAAAAACTTTTTCCGACGCTTTTTTAGCGTTGGAAGAATTTTTTCCGACGCTTTAAAAAGCATAGTTAGAAAGGGAGTGAAGTGGCGAGATATTTTTCCGACGCTTTATAAAAGTGTCGGAAGGTAAATTTTTTTTTGACGCTAAACAAAGCGTCAGGAAGTTGAAATTTTTTTTAAAAAAAAATTTGAGCGGCCGCCTCTCTCTTCTTCTGCTAAAATTTCTTTTCCTCTCTCCTACTAATTTTTTTTGAATTGTCGGCTGCCTCTCTCTCCTTCGATCTTCTTCTTTCCCTCTTTCTTCTTCTCGTAAGTAAATGCTGGAATGTAGGTAAATCTCGTTAAAAACATTGAATCCTACTCAGATTCAACACAAATCAAAGATCAACATGATTAGGGATTTGAGGAGAAGAAAAATGGCACAACGAAGGCAATCCAGCACCAAGAACATCAAAAATTAGACAAAACATATCCGAGCAGATGAACCAAACAAAAAAAAAAGTAAAAAAAAAATTTAAAAAAGAGGCAGAAAACTCTCACATCTTATCAGCTTCCTAATTGTTCTTCCACCGAAACCAAACTCCTCCATTTTCCTCCATTTTCTACAGCTTTCTCTCCTCCAAATGCCGCCACCAGAGATGTCGCAATGCCACCCTCTTTGTCCTTTCTCCTCTCCATCCAGCAACTCCATAAAGGGAAGGCGAAAGGGCACGAACAACATTAATCTCCTCTCCCTTAAATTATTTATCAAGCGCAGGTATCCGAAAAAAAAAATCTCTGATCTCAATGCTTTGTAAAGTGTCGGCAAAAAAAAATCTCCTTCGATCTTGATGCTTTGTAAAGCGTCGGCAAAAAAAAATCTCAACACTTCGTTAAGTGTTGGGAAAAAAAATTGTAAACGGTGTCCTCGCTTTAAAAAGCATTGGCCTATCCGATTAAAATAATATAAAATACATTGCTGACGCTTTAAAAAGCATCGGCATTCGTAAAATTATTTCCAAATTTTCAACGCTTTCAAAAAGCGTTGGCAACCTGGAGAAAATTCGCGTTGGGAAAAAAGAGTTGCCACAGCATTATTTTGTTGTAGTGATAATGCCTCTTATGATCTTATCCATCTAAGACTACCCCACCAAAGCATAATAAAATAGGCCCATTATGTAAAAGACCAACTCAGACTAAATAAAATAAAATAAAATACTAAAAAATAAACAACCATTATATTTTATCACTCCCCTTTAATGGTTGTTCTTGGATACCTATGAGATCTCTAAAGTGAATAAATTTCTCCTTGGGTAGTGCCTTGGTGAAAATATCTACAATTTGATCTTCAGTCTTTACATACTTGACTTCAATTTCTTTTTCTTCTACCACATCACTAATAAAATGGTACTTGATTTTGATATGCTTTGTGCGGCTGTGATATATAGGATTCTTTGTCAAAAAATAGTAGATTTGTTGTCACATAGCAGAGTAGTAGCTTTTTTTGCTTTTCACCCATATCTTTATTTCATATCTTCTCATCATATCACTTGCTTCTTCACATAAAGTGTTGGTTCACTTGGACTTCTTTGAAAACCTTTTTCATTGAAGTAGGTGTCAATTTGAGAGTACCATGCTCTGGGTGCTTGCTTCAGCCCATATAATGCTTTCTTCAACTTGTATACCTTGTTTTCTAGACCTTTGATGATGAAGCTTTGAGATTGTTCAACATATATTTTTTCTTTCAATACTCCATTCAAGAATGCTGACTTTACATCTAGTTGATGTAATTTTTAACTTTTATGTGCTGCTATAGAAATAAGAGTTCTAATTGTATCATGTCTAGCAACAGATGCAAAAGTTTCTTGATAATCAATACCGGATAATTGAGAGTATCCTTTTGCTACTAATCTTGCTTTGTGTCTTTGAATGGTGCCATCTGGATTATTTTTTTTTTGTAGATCCACTTCAAGCCAATGACTTCTTTATCACTTGGTTTCTTCACTAATTCCCAAGTTTTGTTCTTCTCAATCATATTAATTTCTTCTTGCATTGCCTTATTCCATACTTCTTTATGCATAGCATTTTCATAAGTTTCAGGCTTAATCATGCAGAAATTATAAGAAGCATAAATGTCACTTAATCTTCTCATTTTTATAGGAGTAGAACTTGAAGATGGACTTGAACTTGAAGTTGAAAATGGACTTATACTTGAAGAAATTTGTGGTGAACCTTCAACCTCATTTTCTTCATTTTGAGCATCATAAATTTTTTCATCAAGAGAAATAATATTTTCTTCAACTTTCTTTTGCTTTCAATCCCAAGCAACTTTTTCATTAAAAATAATATCTCTTCTTATGATCACTTGATTTGGCTTCAAGCTAAAAAGTCTGTAACCTATTGATTTAGAACTATATCCAACAAAGATATATTTTTTACTTACTTCATCAAGTTTATACCTCCTTTTCTTTGGAATATGTGCATAGCACACACATCCAAAGATGTTGAAATGCTTCACTGAAGGCTTTCTACCATACCAGGCATCAAATAGTATCATATTTTAGAGATCTTTTGTTGACATCTATTCATCAGATAAACTGTTGTATTCACTGCTTCTGCCTAATGAGAATTTGAAAGGCCTTTGTCTTTGAGCATAGATCTAGACATCTCAACAATAGTGCGATTCTTTCTTTTTGCAACTCCATTTTGCTCTGGTGCATAACCAACAGTCAATTATCTTTATACACCATCATCTTCATAAAATTTCTTAAATTTATTTGAATTATATTCACCACCTCTATCACTTCTCAGCATCTTAATATAATGCCCACTTTGTCTTTTCACAAGATTTTTAAACTTCTTGAAGATAAGAAATGCCTCTGATTTATGTCTCATAAAATACACCCATGTCATCCTTGAATAGTCATCAATAAAAATAATGAAGTAGATGTTACCTGCATGAGAAGGAGTTTTCATAGGTCCATATATGTCAGTATGAATAAGCTTCAATGGTGATTTAGCTCTCCATACATGCTCTTTTGAAAATGCCTCTCTATGTTATTTTTCAAGTGCACATCCTTCACAAGGTTCTTTCTTATCATGTATTGCTGGTAGACCATACACCATATTCTTTTGATATAAACTTCTCAAGCTTTAAAAATTCAAGTGTTCAAACCTTTTATGCCATAGCCATGACTCATCATTTACTTTCATCTTCCATGCAGCATTCTTTGCATATTGCAAAATAAGAGAAAAACTTCTATTTTTCTTCATCTTGATATTTGTCATAAGTTGCTTTTTCATCCCTCTATCATATAACTTACAAACATTATCTTTAAAGTGTATCATATGCCCATGCTCAATCAGCTGTCCAATACTCAAGAGATTTTGCTTCAAATCTGGAACAAGTAAAACATCATGAATGAATTTTTTCCTTTCTTGGTATTAATTGCAATTGTTCCTTTGCCTCTAATGCACCATTTCCCATCTTCACTTGTGAGATTGAAGAACTATCAATGTTCACAAAAATAGATTTATCTTCTGTCATGTGATTGCTACATCCACTGTCAAGATACCACATATTATTACTTTGCTCTTCTGCAGTTTGACATGCATATAGTGTGCTTTGTTAACCTTTGTTTTCTTCTGAAAAGTATGCTTGCTCATTTGCTTTGTACCTACAATCTTTTTGAACATGTCCAAACTTTTTATAATTATAACATTGGGGTTTCCCCCTAAACCAACAATCTTTTTCACCATGAGAAGATCTTTTACATATGTTGCATCTTTGTTGAGTGCTCTCATCATATTTCCTTATTGAAAAATTATTTCTTTGCATTTTTCTACCTCTTTATTTCATATTTTATTCTCTTTCTCTACTTTGGTTTTTACCTCTGAATGACTCTCTTTTGACTGGAGCATGACTAGATGATTCTTTTTGAAAAATTTTATCAACCACTTTGAGTTTAGATTGAAAGGCACTTTCAATTGATGATTCTTTATGCCTAAACAATCTTTGCTCATGAGCTTCAAGAGATCCCATTAATTCATGAACACTTAATTCAAAAGATCTTTAGATTCTTCAACAATTGTAACTATTGTATCAAATTTTGAAGATAACCTAGCCAAAATTTTCTTACATATTCTTTGCTCGTTGATGGTTTCACCATAGCTTCTTCATTTGATTAACGGTTTTCATAATTTTAAAGAAGTAATCCTTTAATTTTTTATTTTCTTGCATTCTTAAATTATCTAACTCTCTTCTTAGAGTTTGAAGTTTGATAGCTCTCACCTTGATGTTGCCTTGAAATTCTTCCTGCAATATGTCCCATGCCTCCTTTGATTTGGTGGCTTTAATAATTCTAGGAAAAAGTTTCTTAGACATAGCTTGTTGAATAAACAACACGGCTTTGGCATCCTTCTTTTTGTAGTCCTACAATTGCTCCTTTTGATGATTTGTTGGATTAACTGGGCTTCATACCCATACTTTACTAAAACCCATACTTCTTGTGAAATAAAAAGGATTTTCATCTTGATGCTCCAATAATCATAAATTTTTTCATCAAAAATAGGAATAAAAGGTTGTTAATATTCATACCAATATTGTTTGAGCATGAATCACAGCAGCAATATGTCACATCCTTCTCGTTGTTTCTGTTTTAAAATTGAAAAAATTCTAGAAGCCGCTGTTCGTGCCCTCTCGTTCTTTCTTCACCGCTTCTTGGACAGAAGACACTTCAAGATCTTAATCCAATCTCTCAGGTGTTAAAGACGATATACCTTCCTTTCTTTTTTTTTTCTATCTTTTGTGCCCTTTTGATCACCGCTCCGGGCTTCTTCACCATATCCCCTATTGGACATTGAAGAAATCCTCACCAGGTGATAAAGATGATATATTATATATTTTTTGTTGCTGGTGGCCCTCAGATCTCTCATCTCCCTCTTTTCGTTTGACTTGACTTCATCCTCATCTTTCTTTGATTCACAAGCAACCTGTTTCAAACATGAGGAAGCAAGGTGACTCCGGTGATGATGAGGTGGTGCACAACTTCTACTTCCCGACTTCGACCGAGCTCCTGTTGAAAGAACTCGTCTTGGCAACACGTGGAAGGAAAACATCGCGTCGCGATGGTGCTTTTTTTTCAGACCTTTGAAGCCACGATAATTTTAGAATACTCGTAGACTTCTTGATCTACAAATCTAATGAACCATACTCTGATACCAATTTTTATTGGGATTGTTTCCAACACAAATTATTTTGGGAAGAGAAATCAAGGTAGAAGAAAGGTTTTTTTCTCAAGAAGAAAATAGATCTATATCGTTTCATTAAGCACATCACCATATAAATATTGTTTATTGTTTCTACGTATAAACATAATAATGTCTCTTATGATCTTATCCATTTGAAACTACCCTACCAAAGCATAATAAAATAGGTCCATTATGTAAAACCCAACTCAAACTAAATAAAATAAAATAAAATACTAAAAAACTAACAACCATTATATTTTAACAAGATCAACTATGTCTAATCATGGCCGGGGAATGTCGTTCGTGACCATTAATGGCAATAAGGAGATCTGCGGGCGCTCCTCTGACTTGGGGTCCACCGTGATGGCCAGCATCAACACGAACCAGATTTCTAGTTCTGTTGCAAAACCCAATTGCGGTCATCTTCCTCCCCCCCACCCCCCCCCCAAAAAAAAAAAAAAAAAAAAATTTGTTCATGCAACATGAACCAGATTTTTGGCTTTGTTGCAAAACCTTTTCGTCTCTTCCCCAAACAAAATCATGCAAAGATTTCTATTCGTTAAGTTCTCACAGAAAAAAAAAAAAGATACATACCTTAGTAAGGGTTCTTTCTTGCTACAGATTTTCACAAATGGCAGAGAAATTGATTTAGATTTGCAAGGATAGGCAAAGGTTTGAAAATAAAAGAAGAAAGCAAAGGTAGAAAATGGAGGCAATCTATTAGGGAGTAAAAAATGGAAAATAAAATACCAAAAATGAAATGCCAAAAATAAAAAAGATGTGCACTGGAGGGAATTCATTTGCTACTTCTGGCTGTCCAAACCGCATATAATTGCAAAAACCATCGGAAATTATGTTGCATTTACCGACAATTTTAAAACTATCAAAAATATCATCGGTAAATGCTTACTTTTGACGGTTTTTAAAAACCACCAAAAGTAACCATAAAAAATCTATGTTTTTTTTGTAGTGGTTGTATTGTTGAATACTATGTCAGTTCAGCTGAAAGGTTTTGATGCCATACAAAAATGTATGTAGAAGATTCTGAGTTCAAGGAGATTTTTTTAAGATGCAAAGAAGGCATGTACGGAGATTATTTTCTACTTGATGATTTTTCTTTTAAGGAAACACGTTTGTGCATTCCTAAATGTTCTCTTAGAGAGTATATATCAAAGAGCTTCATTGTGGTAGACTTGGTAGACATTTTGGGAGAGATAAACTCTCTTGTTGATCAAGAAAAAATATTTTTGGCCTACTATTTTTCATGACATAGCAAAGTTCGTGAAAAAAAGTTGTGTATGTCAAACTTGCAAGGGCCAAAGCCAAAATTCTGTTGCTTACACTCTATTACCTATTCCTAATGCTCCTTAGGAAAACATTAGCGCGGACTTTGTTGTTGGATTGCCAAACACACAAAGAGGTATTGATTCTATTTTTGTAGTTGTTGATCAATTTTCCAAGATAGCTCATTTTATTACATGCAAAAAGACTATGGATGCCTTCTACATTGCTAATCTTTATTTTAATATAGTTGTCAAACTTCATGAGTTTCTAAAGTCTATTACCTCGGATCGTGATACAAAGTTTCTAAGCCATTTTTGGAGGAATTTATAGAAGAGAATGGGCACTAATTTATTTTATAGCAGTGCTTATTATCCTCAAACAAATAGGTAAATAGAGGTTGTCGATCGTATATTAAAAAATTTGCTTCAAAGTTTTGCTTCGAAAAGGCTAAAGTAATGGGATACCATTCTTTCTATAGATAAATTTGCTTATAATTTATTGTGAACCACTCTACAAAAAAATATCCATTTGAAGTTATGTATGGGTGTGCTCCTAATCATTATCTTGACTTTGCTAAAATTTCAACATCTCCTACATCTAGCAAAAAGGCTAAAGATTTTATAATCACCATGTCAAGGATTCAAGAAGAAGTAAAGAAGAAGCTTGAGGAAAGTAATAAGTCTTATAAAGATGATGCAAATGCCCATCAAAGGATTCAAACTTTCAAAGAAGGTGATTTTGCTTGGGCTTATTTAAAGAAGAAAAGGTTTTCTATCCGTACATACAACAAGCTCAAAGAGAAGAAGATTTGACCTTATTGGATTTTAAATAATAATAATAATAATAATGCGTATAAAATTAAGCTTCCAACATATACACACACTCATCTTACATTTAATGTTCGTGATTTGACCCCTTACCATGAAGAGAATGATCTAAACTTAGGGATGAGTTCTTTTTCACCTAGGAAGGATGATGTAATACAGATTTAATAAACTAAGAAGTATTTAATTTTTTTACCATAACTTTGTCTAGAATTATCCAATTTATGAATGGTTGGTGTATTCAAAACTAAACTTCTTTACCTTTCTAACAAGTTATAAATGTTGATAAGATTCCAAGCATATGGATAGTTATGGAGCTTCAAAGTGACGCCTTGAAAGTTGTGTGCTGAATTGAATAGTATCTAATATTTCTATCATAATTTTCTCTAAAAATATCCAGTTCATGTATGGTTAGTGGCATTGGAAACTAGACTCCTTTACCTTTTCAACAAGCTATAGATCTTGATCAGATTTCAAACACATAAAAAATTATGAAGCTTCAAAGTGATATCTGGGAAGCTATAATTTGATATCTAGGAAGCTATAATTTCTAGTTAATAGTTTATGTTTCTTTGTGAAATGTGTGAGCCTATAAATAGCTTGTATCAGGTGAAAGTGGGGAATCATTTTTGTTAATACAACTAAGAATAGAAATTATCTATTTCTCTCTTTATCCCAACTTTGTGAAGTAAAATTTGATATCCTTTTTGTGCTCTTCCCAATCCTAATTCTTTCCTACATCATTGAGGGTCAAGGTTGGCGGTGCTACGGTTGGCTAAGGGCTGACGGTTCTAAGCCCAGGGTTTCGAAAGGGTTGGGGTCAAGAGGAAGAAGACACTAGTCTTCCTTTTATCTCTAAACCAATCAATTCGAGGCTACTGCCACTCCCTCTTGGTTGTTGTCAGAGGGGATGAAGTGATCACCTAGGATCATCGATCGATGGTATGGTGAGCGATTATGGCTGATTGATCATACTACTACCAAGGGAATCAACCCCCCTTGGTGAAGAAGAGGACGATCTTCATTGGGGTCTGGGTGAACCGGCTAATAGATCAAACCAAGTTCTCATGGGTTTTAGCACATTTGAAATTCAAAGTAACCAATTTCAAATTGGTTCGGACCTAAGTTTACTTGGCCTACATTTTTGGATGTTAGTCCTGTTAAACCTATTTGAACCTCAAACCAATTTAATTAGGCCGGTTAGATCAACCCATCAATCTATCCATTTGAGCTCAGCCCTAAACTAAATTAAGCTTGGTTCAGCGAGCCAAATATGAATTCAGTCCAATTCTAGTGAACTAGAAATTGTTTTAGAACTAAATCAATGAATCAAGTCTTGATTTTAGTTAACTCGATGAACTTGATTGTTGGTTTGCGACCAAATTAGTAACCTGAAACCAGTTTGAGTTTGGTTTGGTTAATCAAAATACAAATTGAACCAATTCTTAAGCTTAAACTCAAATTAAGCCTAATTCTTTGAATCAGACTTTAGTTTAAATTGAATCAGTGAACCCATCTATTTATTAATTGAAACTGAGCTCGAGAATATTAGCTATTATGTTTATGAGAATAATTCTGAAACTTGTTGTATAGGTGATTGGTATCCCTATGTTGCATTAATTGGATTAGCAAAAATGCTAAGTAGGATAATTATAAATTAGTAAATTATTTAAAATTAATTTAAAATTTAAATAAAAATTTTAATTAATTATTGATGTTTAAACATGCATTGTTAATTGAAATATGAATCATTATTACCCATTATAGATTTTATTGTTGTATTTTGCGCAATAGAATTTTAAAATTTCAATTCCTTTTATTATTATTTAATTCCTACATAATTAGTTATTACAAAAATTTCACTAATTCAAATAAATAAAATATAAAAGTTAAATTTGATATTATTATAAAACCAAAGATAATAATAACTAATAATAATAACAATAATAATGACATTCATATATACATAACACTATCTCAGGAACTACTAGGTTAATTAAATAATGAAATAATTGAATGTAAATGAATACAAAAGGATAAAATATGTTACCCTAGGCCAATTATAATATTACTTCATGATATAATGACTAATATTGGAATACACCTCCATCTATAGGGTTAAATATGGTGCTTTAATCCTGTCACACCGATACGTGACCATAGACATGACCATAGCTTATTCAAGATAAGATGATATGCAAATTTAAAATAATGACAAAAGATGATGACATGATAACCATGATAGTATGTAACTTGCAATGACTGAAGATATGTAAATCTCGAGTATGATGATATGAAAATTAGAAACATGGACATTATATTAAATACAAAATATAAAAAATGAGTTCAAAAATATTTTGAAGATTATAAGTATTCTCACTACGACAATTTTTTTTAATTAGACTACGTCTAAAAAACGTAGTCTATATAAAAGACTACGTTTTCTAAACCGTAGTCTAGGTGAGTGTAGTTAAAAGTCCCTCTTTTAGACTACGTTTTTAGACATAGTTAAAAGTCAAAAAAATATAGTCTTTAAATACATTTAGACTACATTTTTATCAAAAATGTAGTCTATAACTTTACAAAAGACTACATTTTTATCAGAAAATATAGTCTAAAGTCAATAAAATAGTTTTTAAATACATTTAGACTATGTTTTTATCAAAAAATGTAGTCTAAAGTCAATAAAATGTAGTCTTTAAATTCATTTAGACTACGTTTTTATCAGAAAATGTAGTCTAAAGTCAATAAAACGTAGTCTTTAAATTCATTTAGACTACGTTTTTATCAGAAAATGTAGTCTAAAGTCAATAAAACGTAGTCTTTAAATACATTTAGACTATGTTTTTATCAGAAAATATAGTCTAAAGTCAATAAAACGTAGTCTTTAAATATATTTAGACTATATTTTTATCAGAAAATATAGTGTAAAGTCAATAAAACGTAGTCTTTAAATACATTTAGACTACGTTTTTATCAAAAAATATAGTCTAAAGTCAATAAAACGTAGTCTTTAAATACATTTAGACTACGTTTTTATTAGAAAATGTAGTCTAAAGTCAATAAAACGTAATTTTAAATACATTTAGACTACGTTTTTATCAGAAAATGTAGTCTAAAGTCAATAAAATGTAATCTTTAAATATATTTAGACTACATTTTTATCAGAAAATGTAGTCTAAAGTCAATAAAATGTAGTCTTTAAATACATTTAGACTACGTTTTTATCAAAAAATATAGTCTAAAGTCAATAAAACGTAGTCTTTAAATACATTTAGACTACATTTTTATCAAAAAATGTAGTCTATTATGAACATTTAGACTACGTTTTTATATTAAAAACGTAGTCTAATATCAAATCCTGTCATACAAACATATAATTTTAATTCCAAAAAAAATCCTAAAAATATTGATTTCTCCGTGCAAACTGTCATACAAACATTTATTGTCATACAAACATATAGTTTCAATTCCAAAAAACCTAAAATACATTGAATTAAAATGTTCAATACTATCATACAAACATCTTTCCACATAACATTTTTTCAAATGAAACCTTGTAAGTACTCGACCCATTCTTCGCGCATAATGTCGATCTCTTCTTGTTTATAAGTTTTCTTCTAACCAAACTGCATATATACATAAGTTAATCAGAAAAGAGCACTAAATAACACATGATACAAAAATCTAAAATCATAAAAAGTACTACTTATATGAATCATGTACACAATAATAACAAACCTTTTCATATAAGTTACTCATAAAAAGAGCACTAAATAATACATGACATAAAAACCTAAAATCATAAAAAGTAGAACTTATGTGAATCATCTATGCAATAATAACCTACATACATTTTCATCGGTTGAAATGATATAATTCTCAATGATCTCCTTCATATACATGATGACATAATAGCCACATTCAACACCTGATGGTTGCTTTGGATACTTGAAAAATGAATTTAAAAGTTTTTATAAGATTAAAACAAATAAGATCTAATTTTATGAATTATTAAAAAGAATATGCAACTCAATATACCTTAATTGACTCCCAAGTAAGTATTTTTCTTGCAACTCGGTCAGCTTTAGCATTGTATATTTTGAGTGCACTAATTTAACAAAGTATAGTAATAGTGTGAGACTCAAATGATATAATCCAGATAAATTACTGTAAAATTAAAAATAAATAAATACTTACATATTAATAACACCTTTCAATTCTTTTTCCATTGAACGTCCAATAGAATCACAAAAATACACTTTGTCCCTATAAGGGTCAATAACCGCCAAGGACCAGTGATCCCTTCATAAACATAATAATAATAATCAACAACTTAATATCAAAAGTATCAATTTTTATTAAAAAACTACTTACCCAGAGTTATAAGGAGCTAGAAACAATTGATCCACATAACAATGCTCTAATTTTTTTAGCAATCAAATCTGATCGTACTCCAACCGATCCAGAGTGTACAGAGATCTGTCCAGGGTCTATGAAGCCATACATGTTGAGAAGTTTTGATTTCTTGATTTGGTTGTACAAATAGCTACACAAATCAAATTATTCAATCCCACAGTTTTTTATTAGAAACTTGTAACATATAGTAATTGCATATGAAATGCAAAAAATATAAAATATCTTATTACCTCATATATAGCACAATACAACTAGAAGTAATCTTATCCATTGAGCAAAAGTTATCGATATCTTCTCGAATAATATAACAAACCCGTTCATAACCAAAGACACCAACATCCAATACCACCATTATTGTATTTGTATCTCCCAAACTTTTTGCAATGTGATTCTTTAAACATAACAAATAGTTTATCAATATAAATTAATCACAAATTTAAAGATAAGTTAAAATGTTTCATATACCTTTCTTTGATCATCAATAACTAATGATCGAGGCCATGCAATGTGAGAACCAACTAAATCTTTAACTTTCACAGGATCATTACCAATTGTTATTGGAAAGAGAGCATCATCGTCAAAACAAACATTGATATCAATAGATACATGATAATTATGAATACCCAAAGGAACTCCATGTACAACAGAGTTTGGTTCTACATTCTCAATCACTGTACCATATCCAATTATATTATTAATAGATTCTACTGCCAATTTGCATGGTTTTCCCTTCAAAGCAATAACATTAGAAAATATAAGTACTATGAATTTAAATAAAATGCTACAAATATAAGTAAATATTAACATACCTTTTGCATGTTTCTTTGTCCAATGGCAATAAATTCTATATTTTCATCATTTTGTGTATCAGAATCAGCAACAATTTTATTTGGATGCAGTTTTTTAATTGAGTAGCAGCTAGCTTTGTCTGAAACATATTGAGCACTTGCATCAATTTTTGAAATATCTCTCAACTTTGTGTTTTCTTCATGAAGTTTACGTAGCTCATCAAGTAATGATTTTCTTTCCTCTGCATCTTCTCTTTGTTGTTGGTTCAGTATTTTTTGTTCTTCTAACAAATGTTGTAAGAGTTCGCTTGTTTTTGTTCTTTTTGGAAGATTGAAATAGGTTTTAGGGGTAACCATGCCTCCAACACCCCTTACTCGACCACCATATTCGGGATTTCCCAATGCCATTCATAGTATGTCTTTTTGTCCCGATTCTTATATTGATCCATCTTTCACCTTCATTATATATTCATCCTGATATGTTGACAAAACGAACCATACATTAGGAAGTTATAAAAGAATCTATAATTAGCTATTAAATGAATAATAACAGATTTACTTACAATCTTCTGTATGACTTCTTGGATGACTTCACTATCAGGACCATCACCTTTTGAATAAACAGCTTTCCATACAATACTTCATCCAATGTCTTCATCAATGCCCATCTCTTTTTCTTTAATTATTAGACAACAAATATATTAATAAAAAATAAGCTAACAATTACTCAACAATGCAGAACTAAATATTCAACACTTACTATCTTTTCTTCCACATTAATAAATCCATTTCTAGATGAATGATGTTGATACTCATTGCTTTTTGCTCTTTCACTTTGCAACCTACTCCATTCCTGAAATTCTGGAGAACTATACCTGCTGACAAAGGCATTCCAAGCATCTTTTTTTATGAATGGATAGTTCTTAGGAGGGTTGTCAAATAAGAGTCGCATATCTTCCAATGGATTCAAGAATTTTGTACAAGCAGATGACAAAATATATTTATTTCCTTCAACTGGCACATTATAAGCTTTCTATAAAAACATAGAAATACATAAGAGCATACTAATGAAATCAAAATTCAATTAAAAAAATTAAGAAAAACTTACCTTTATTTGAATCCAAATTTTATTTTTTAGTTATGCAGGAACTGAAAGCCAATTTTCAAAATTAATAGGCACAGTGGTTCTAGCAATAACACCTAGATAACTTTGCATTTCTGTATTAACCTCCCCTAAAGATTGTCCTCTTCTGTTGTAAGTCACCTCCTTTACTTCTCCATGATACCTAGCTTTTATTACTCTAGGCATAGTTGTTGGACCCCTTTTTCTTTTGACCTTTTTTGCGCTTGACGTAGGTTCTTCATTCACAGTCAGCAACCTATAAAATAAGAGTAAATTATCATTATTTTAAAAAAAATAATATATAAAAATAAATATAATAAAATAATAAAAAAAGTGAATGTATGATTAACAAAGCTATTACCATTTCATGTTAATTATTGGCAATCCAAGTACCGTCACTATCATCCCGCACATAAGGTAGATGAGAATCATCCATAATATCAAAAGATTATATCAGGCAATGATTTGATAACACAATGTTCTAATACCATATCACCTAACTCGTCATCATTTGAATAACCATTAAACATGTGCCTTGAGTTTGGAACTACAATCGACCAAGCTGAATCATTTCCATCTTCTACATAAAACACTTGCTGGGCATTAGTAGATAAAATAAAAGAATCTGACTTATGTCCAATTTTCGTAAGATCAACCAATGTGCATCCATCTTCGTCTTCTTTAACTCCACTAGAGCTGTCAACCCACTGACACTTAAAAACTACCACCTTAAATTCAATATAATCAAGTTCTCATATATCCTAAAGAACCCCATAAAAGGACATGTTTGAAATTATCGGGTTCTTGTCCTTCAAGCTAGACACTTGCATTGTTTTAGCAGTTAAGGTGACACCACTATTCTGAACACATCTGGTAATATTACGTTTTTGGGTGTGAAATCAAACTTCATTTATAAGATATCCATCATATCTTATCACTTGGGGTTGATTTCCATGAGATATCCACCTCAACGTATCGAAAATTATGTTACTGGATTCCTTAATCTCAGAAGCAACCTACATTCATTTTTAAAATTCAGCAACATAAATGATAGTTAAGTATAAATAAATGATGATCTCCTAGAAGATGCCAACCACATAGTCATATACCTTTTCACGCAACCAATTTATGAAAGTGCAATTATGCTCATCCTGAAGCCACTTTTGTCTCCTTGCTTTATTTGGATTAGCTGCCTTCAATTCTTCCATGTGTTGCATGTATGTTAGAACTTATTAAGTTATGACCACATACTTTAAAAATAAGAACATTTAATGAGACTCAAATAACTTATGATGGGCCTAACTTACTCTATATAGGCTGCAACTTCTGTTGTATTTTCAACACATAAAGATGTACTTGCTCTAACTCTTTCGCATTAGCTCTAAATACATGAGAAGCAAAAAGTGGTACTGTGTTGACCACCACACTCATTTCTCATTGATGGGATCCCAACAGCTTTCATATTTGACAAGTACTCCGAACAATATTCTACATCTTCTTTAGCAATATAACATTCTGCAATGCAACCTTTTGGCCTATTGCGATTGCGTACATATCATTTTAAAATCTTCATGAATCTTTCAAAAGGATACATCCATCTTAAATATACTGATCTGCTAATTGGACTTCACGTACAAGGTGTACGGTTAAATAAACCATTATGTCAAAAAACGAAGGAGGATAATTCTTTTCCATCAAACATAAAGTCTTCATAAGTTCTTCTTGTAGAAAACTAAGATTGCAAGTATCCATAACTTTTTTGCAAAGTGCATTGAACAAACTTAGTCTAGTTATTGTGGATCTCATGTTCTTATTCAACAACCCTCGTAATGCCAATGGAAGAATTTGTTGGATCAAGTATGGTAGTCATGAGATTTTAGGCCATAAAGCTTTAATTCATCCATAGAAACAAATTTCTTAAGTTAGAACAGTATCTATCTGGAGCTTTAAATGCAGAAAACATCTTGCAAAATTTGATTTTCTCAGCCTTAGAAAGTGTGTAACTTGCAGCAGGCAAATATGTTCTATTTTCACCCACTATTGGCTGTAGCTCACTTCGAATTCCCATATTTACTAGATCTAAATGACTGCTTAGTCCATCTTTTGACTTTCCAGGTATATCAAGAAGGGTTCCCACGATACTCTCACATACGTTTTTCTCAATATGCATTACATCTAATACATGACGTACATGAAGAAACTCCCAATATTCAAGATAAAAAAATATTGACCTTTTTTCCATGCAAGTTTAGACTTTGCCTCTGAAACCTTGTCCTTCTTTTTTGATTTCTCAACATACACTGTATTTGCTTGCTTTTTTTCATACACATAATTAATATTTTTGGTATTTTGTAAAATTTCTGTTCCAGTTAAAGGTTTAGGCTCAACATCAAACTCTTGACAACAATTAAATGCCTTTTTTGCTCTTCTATATGGATGATTTATGCAAAAATCTTCTATGACCTTGGTACATATTTTTTCGACTATGTTTCAAGTATACACTATGTGTATTTTCAGCACAAATTGGGCAAGCCAAATAACCTTTAACACTGCAACCACTCAAATTTTCATACGCAAGAAAATCATTTATTGTCCATAGTAATATAGCCTTTAAGGTGAATACCTCTTGCAAATATGCATCGTAAATTTTAACACCGACATCCCATAGTATTTTTAAATCATCAATAAGTGGTTGCAAGAAGATGTCAATATCATTTCTCGGCTGCTTAGGACCTAATATCAACAAGGTTAACATCATAAACTTTCGCTTCATACACAACCATGGTGGGAGATTATAGGTAATAAGTACGACATGCCATGTACTATAACGGCTACTTAAAGAGCTATGTGGATTTATCCCATCTGCTGCAAGTGCCAATCGAAGATTTCATGGCTCACATACGAAATCAGGCCATTTGTGGTTTATTAATTTTCATGATGCTACATCTGCTGGATGTTGAATATAACTGTCAACTTCTCTTTCACTAGAATGCCATATCAAATCTTTTGATATTTGACGAGCACCATACATTCTTCTAAACCTGGGTATTGGGGAAAAATACCACACAACTTTTGCCGGCATGCCTACTTTTGGATGATTGGACATACATCAACATCCTTATTTGCATTTCTATACAAAATGCAATCATTTGGATATGCGTGTATCTTTTCATATTGCATTCCTAAGGCACACAATGTCTTTTTTGCTTCATATATTGATGTTGGCATCAAATTTCCTTTTGGAAGCACATCACCCCAAAAGCTTAAAAGCTCATTGAAACTTGTATCGCTCCACCCATATTTTGTTTTAAAGTTGTATAATTGTACCAAAATAGAAAGCTTAGTGAACCCACTACAACCCGTGTATAAAGGGCGCTCAGCATCATCCAACAAGTCAACAAATTTCTCTGGATTACATTCAAATAGATCTCGCTTCAACCATTTCCACAGCATTAATATCATCATTGTATTGAAGACAACATTCTTCAGCATCTAAGGTACACTTATCTTCCTTAACATTACATATGTTTTCGCCATGCCATATCCATACGTCATAACTTGAGTCGATACTATTACAAAAAAGATGATCTTTAACCACTGTGATATCATGAACTTTCATATTTCTACATTTTATGCATGTACATTGTATGGAACTAGGGTCACTTAAATTTTTTTTAACATAATTCAAAAAAACTTCGACACCATCCTCATATCTTTTTGTATGTCTATCAGCAGAGTATCATGACTTATTTAGTCTGTTTAAATTCAAAAAATACCAGTAACTAGTTAATTAAATTAACAAATATAATTAATTTTATCTAACAAACTAATTAAATTTATCAAACCATATAGAAGTAAAAAAAAATTGAAAGATGATAAGTAAATTAAAAAGATAAATAATAACTTACAGTGGTTTAGCTTCCTTAGCTTTGTCATCAATCTCTTTGGACTTACTTTCCATGCCTGATGAATCCACCATCTATGTTCCTAAAATAGAAAAGATATTATGTTCAGAAACATATAAACTTTTTCTATTTGAATCACGTTATTAATTTAAATGGTAAAGATTAATTGCATCAATCTCTTTGAATCAAGTTATTAGATTTTTTTATTTTTTTAATACTTAATTTAAATGGTAAGGATTGATTGCATCTTAATTCATCTTTTTTTTAATTAAAAAAAATTAACAATCACCTTTAAGAAAAAAAAAAAAAACCCAGCCTGAATGGGCCAGACCGAGCCCAGGCCCAGCCCACCAGGCCATCCCCCATCCCCTATTTCAATCGCGCGCGCCGCTGGTTCACCTAAACCAGGGGACGGTGCCGGCGGCCAAGGGCCGCCGCCACCTCTCCCGGGTACCTGGTCGGCCATCGACGACCGGCCTAGTGCCGGCCGACGGCGGCACCCCTTTTATTTTTTATTTTTTTCTTTATTTCCTTTCTTCTTCTTCCTCCGTACCTCCTCCCTAGGGAGCGGCATGGTTCCCTAAACCCCTAAGCTCGTCTTCTTCTTTTCGCCTCTAGCCTCCTTCCCTTGGTTCGTTTTCCGCATCCTCTTTGCCGTGGATTGCCTCGGTTATTTTTTTTTATTTTTTTTTCTTCTCCGTTTCTTCATGCGTTGAATCCGATGAGTATTTTTTCTTTTCTTTTTCGACCCACATACAACCTTTTAATTTCTTAAATTTTTTTCTTTGCTTTCTGGAAAAAAAAAATATCGAGAGCATAAATTATCTATCCCTCGTCTTCCGACTAATAAAGGAATTCAAGACAGAAACACAGCAATCCAAACCATCGGAAATACCAAAATAAAATTGGTTAAAAAAAAATAACCACCAGTTTTGGAGATGATAAATGCCAATGGATCAAGATTAATAAAGTAGAGAAGAGAGATTGAGAGGAGGATACCGGAGAAACCGCCGCAGACGTTTTCTAGTATCGGAAATGATAAATGCCAACGGATCAAGTTTAAGAAAGGAAAGAAGAGAGATTGAGAGGAGGGATACCGGAGACCGCCATGGCAAAATCACACCCACAGCCGCAGACGTTTACCAGTCTTGAAGATGATAAATGCCAACAAATCAAGATTAAGAAAGGAGAGAAGAGAGATTGAGAGGAGGGATACCGGAGACCGCCATGGCAAAATCACATCCACCGCCGCAGACGTTTATTAGACTCGGAGATGATAAATGCCAACAGATCAAGATTAAAGAAGAGAAGAAAGATTGAGAGGAGGAATACCGGAGACCGCCATGGCAAAATCACATCCACCGCTGCAGACGTTTACTAGACTCGGGGATGATAAATGCCAACGGATCAAGATTAAGAAAGGAGAGAAGAGGGATTGAGAGGAGGGATACCGGAGACCGCCATGGCAAAATCACACCCACCGCTGCAGATGTTTACTGGTCTCGGAAATGATAAATGCCAACGGATCAATATTAAGAAAGGAGAGAAGAGAGATTGAGAGGAGGCAGACGTTCCTCCATTTATCTCCGGCGAGGGATTCCCGATGGCCACCGGGGAGAGAAGAGGATAAAAAATACTGTCGATGACTTGAATAAAGGAACATATCGGGCCTGTGGAAAAATCTTCGTTTCACCTTCTCTCACGCGCACGCTAAGTCTTCACGGAAACGTGAGGCGTGAAGCCTCTTCCTCTTCAAGTACGTGGATTTTTCCGTGCATTCTTCCAAAACCTCCACGTAAACTCCACCCAACGCCTTATCTCCTTTGAACTCACCGAACGCCTTGGATTCCCCAAACCCCACCGGACACGGACGCCGGTGAGGGCTGCCGCCGATGGTCCGAGCCCGACAAGTCGGCGGGCATGCTACAGGATCTGAGCCAATGATCCGATCAGATGCCCCCCTTTCACCAGGTTTCTCTCTCTCCCTCCCAATCATTCTTTGAATTAAAAAAAAGGATTATCTGTAGTTGAATCAGCCGATGAATCAGCTTGGTGAAGAGACAGCAAACAAAACCCTAATCTTGCGTGGTGATGGAGTCTTTGTAAACCAAACTTTGGTGGTGATGATGGTGGTGTCTCCTCAACTGTAATCCTGCGGGACGGGCAGTGGAGTCGCAAACGAAACCCTAATCCAGAACAAAACTACAGCGAGACATCGAGGGTTTCATTTAAGAAAAAAGGGGAAGCGAATTACGAGGAGAAGGAAAAAAGATAAATTTTTAGTTTTATATTAGACTACGTCTTAATTAAAAACGTAGTCTTTTATTATATAAAATAATATAAGATTACGTCTTAATTAAAAACGTAGTCTTTTTACATTATTATATAAAATAATATAAGACTACGTCTTAATTAAAAATGTAGTCTTTTTATATTATAAGATAATATAAGACTACGTCTTATTTAAAAATATAATCTTGTTATATTATCAGATAATATAAGACTACATCTTAATTAAAAACATAGTCTTTTTACATTATTATATAAAATAATATAAGACTACGTCTTAATTAAAAATGTAGTTTTTTTATATTATAAGATAATATAAGACTACGTCTTATTTAAAAATATAATCTTTTTATATTATCAGATAATATAAGACTACGTCTTAATTAAAAACATAGTCTTTTGACATAATATCAGATAATATAAGACTACTTTTTAATTTAAAATGTAGTCCTTTTTATATTATCAAATAATATAAGACTACGTCTTAATTAAAAACATAGTCTTTTTTTATTATCAGATAATATAAGAATATGTCTTAATTAAAAACGTAGTCTTTTTGACATAATATCAAATAATATAAGACTACGTCTTAATTTAAAACGTAGTCTTTTTATATTATCAAATAATATAAGACTACATCTTAATTAAAAACGTAGTCTTCTTTTATTATCATATAATATAAGACTACGTCTTATTTAAAAACGTAATTTTTATATTATCAGATAATATAAGACTACGTTTTTAATAAAAGACGTAGTTTTTAAATTATGAAAAATTATGAAAACGTAGTCTAAAATATTAGACTATCTTTTTTACGAAAATCGTAGTCTTTTTCCTAAAACCTACCATCTATAGTAGTAGTGTCTACTTATGACATGCTATGGTCATGAAAGTTTTATAAGGATTAATCTGCTGAATTATAAATTTATAATTAGTCTTATTTACTAAATATAAACTCATTAAATTATTTTTATTATTTTTTAGAATACAGAAAATGAAGATGGATCCGGATACAAAGCAGTATTTGCTAACTTGTTCTAATTAATTATCTTGAATGTTATTTAGATTTGATAGTCACCGAATATTTTTTTATATATTATTTAAGTTGTAATAATAATTTTATTTTATTCTTTATAATGCTAGTTCAAAATTTTTTAAATAAATGATAACTTCTGTTGTTGGATGCCTTGTGATGCCTTGTGTGCCATATATATGAATTGTTACATTCCAGATTAGAATCTACGGCGTGGCAATGGTTACGTCTTTTAAACTTCTTTAACCTCTTGCATCGGTCAAACTAAAAACCGAGAGCTGAATCCATCCTATCCTCCCACCGACATGTCCGATGTAAAAACCCAAGTAAGACGCACTTGCTCCGACAACAGTAGTCGGTCCAAGCTTTGCCTTAAAAAACCAGGGGTATGCCTTCACAACACTTCACGTTCATCTCAACTTCGGCGCCCACCAAATCCGTACTCCGCTCCTGCGTAAAGCCGCTAGGTCCCATTCCAGACTTGTTCGCTAGTGTCACGACGGCCATGCGGGTGTGACAGCCCTCCACCCCCATACAACCGAGACGCGTGTAGGAATGTTGCTGCCACTTCTCTGACCACAACGCGTTACGCATTGCGACTCTCTGTCTTTATATCCCCCGAACATCTTCGATGAACCCAAGCACCAGACGTGAAACGTTCGCAATGGAGAGAGAACGGGGAAGCAGCTCCTCGATGACGAGCTTCACGGTGCCCCCAGACGCCAAGCTCCTGCCGGAGATCCTCGAGTACGTCGGCCGATTAGGGAAGAGCGCCGCTGCATACCTTCGTTTCCGGGCCACCTGCAGGTGGCTCTTCGCTATTCTTTCCCCTCACCCACGCCATCTCCCCCTTCAGCCCCCTTTCCTGATGCTGCCGTTGGAGCCCGATACCGGCCTCGGCTCGTTTATCGACATCGCCACCACCCGCAAACATAACTTCTCTCAGGTTTCCGACGACACTCGGGGTCGGGGTAAGTGCTGCCTGGGCTCTTCCTTTGGATGGCTGTTCCTCACTGGCGCCGATTTTATTCCCTTCCTCCTCAACCCATTTACCGGGGCCGAGATCCCTCTCCCTCCTCTCACCACCATCCCCGGCTTTCCACATTTCCTACTATTTGCCACCGCGTCGCAAACTTTCTTTGTATTATCTGGTTATCGACCCCCCAGCTTGAATGCAGAAGAGATGGTGAACATATTCGTCCACCAGGCCGTATTATCTGCCGATCCAACTCTCGACCAGCAGGCCGCCACAGTCGTCGTGCTTAAATCCTATATTGCATTCCACACCTTCTACTGCCGGCTGGGAGACACATCCTGGACCGAGATCGATATCTCGGGCTTCCCGGGCTTCCCTGACTACTCTACTTTCGACATCATACCATTTCCAGAGCGGAAACTATGTGCGATCATTGACGGGAATAGTCTGGTGTTACTTGATTTCAGCTGCCCCTCAGTCAGGAGGACGATGGACCAGGTGGACTTTCCCAGTTGCATGGTGACATACTTGGTCGAGTCGGCAGGGGAACTGCTGCTGATCACTGAGCACCACGAAACTACCATCACTCCTTACAGAATTAATAAGTCATTCCGTGTGCATAAGATCCATCTGCATGAACTGGCCGGTGACTTATATGGGACTATGCAGGTGACACGAGTCCATAGCATTGGCGATCGGGTCCTTTTCTTGGGTCCTGGTCACTCTCTCTCCATTTCTGCTCAAGATTTCCCTGGGTTTAGGGGGAATTGCATCTACTATGTCAACACTCACATGTATGACGCCACAGGTCATGCTGGGGCTGATTTCATCGGCGTCTTCAACTTAGAGGACTGCAGTTCTGAAGATATCTTTGATTTGAGTGACTTGGATGGGATTGCTCCGTGGAGGACTAAGGCGACAATGCATTGGTGGGTGTCTCCAAATCTCCGCAAGGGGGATGCATGATGCGGTGGAAGTCTAGGTAGCATACTTGTTAGTCTCTATCGTTATCATGTTGTTCTGTGTGCTCGCTGTTTAGGGGATCATTTTAAGGTTTATTCTGAAGTGTGAACTTGTTGCTTTTATGGTCATGTTATTCTGTGCCGGATCTCATTTGAAGAGATTCTAAAGTGTTGTAAATGTTAAAAATGTAACGGTTGTTCTTGTTAATTTTTAAGTGCTATATTTTATTATTGATTTAGCATATGTTGGGCTCATATATATATATATATATATATATAGTTGAACTTATGTTATTATGATGGTTTTATGTTTTGATGTATAAACTTATGCAGAGTGAGGTAGCCTCACATGTAAGAAGGGCATTATGTTTAAAATATTATAAATATGGATAAACCTTGCATCTGTTTTTCTTATTGAAAAAAAAAAAAACAAATCAGTCGTCTTCTTTCCTACTTCCTCTTTTCTTATTTTTCTTCTTCTCCCACGCCTTCATCTTGGTTCATGGCCAGATCCATGGCGAGAAGGCCTGATCTCCATTAATTCTCTCTTTTTCTTTCTCATATACTTTTTGTGTTCTCTCCTACTCCTTTCATTTTTCTTCCTCCTTTCGCTTTTTAGCCCGACGAAGCGGGCGGTGGAGATAAAAACCGGAGGCTGACTGTTGAAACCAATCCCATCATAAATTAGTATCAGAGCCAAAGGTGCTTGTGGATGAAGGGAAAGAAGAAAAGATTAGAGAAGATGACTGCGGCTCCTCAGATCTTTAAAAAAAAAATTTGCATTTCCATCTTAAAGAGGCCTTCTGTTCTAGCAAGGAAAGGGCACTTGGAGACATGAGATTTGAACAGAATTTGTCTCTTTAAAAAAAAAAGAAAGCGGGGAAGGAAAGTAGACAAAGTGGCTAGTTTGGCTCTTAGCAAGTGGAGCAAATAAACACGGCAACACTATCCTAAAATATTTCCATGGCAAGCTCAAGTAATATCGGTATGAGCATCGATCAGTCTTCTATTCCTATCTTTGATGAAGAAAATTATGATTATTGGAGTATCAAATAAAGACCATTTTTATTTCACAAAAAATTTGGGATTTAGTGGAGAATGGGTATAATGAAGAGCCATCTACTCCAACCAACCAACAAAGGGAGCAATTGAAGGACTATAAAAAGAAGGATGACAAAATCCTATTCAATAAAGGAAGCAATTGAACGACCATAAAAAGAAGGATGCTAAAGCCTGTTCTTCATCTAACAAGCCGTGTCTGATAAGATTTTATCAAGAATCATTAGAACCATTAAATCAAAGGAGGCATGCAACATTTTGCAAGAGAAATTTTAAGAAAACACCAAGGTGAGCGCTATCAAACTTCAAACTCCTAAGAAGAGAGAGAGTTAGATAATTTGAGAATGTAAGAAAATAAGAAATTAAAGGATTACCTCTCCAAAATCATAGAGATTGTTAATCAAATAAAGAGCTATGGTAAAACCATCATCGAGAAAAGAAAATGTGAAAAAAATTTGCCTAGTTTGCCTCCAAAATTTGATATAATAGTTACAATTATTGAAGAATCTAAAGATCTTTCTATGTTAAATGTTCATGAGTTGACAGGATCTCTTGAGGCTCATAAGCAAGGTTATTTAGGCATAAAGAATCATCAATTGAAAGTGTCTTTCAATCTAAACTCAAAATGTTTGACAAAAGTTCTCAAAGAGAATCATCTAGTTATGCATAAGTTAAAAGAGAGTCATTTAGAGATTGAAACTAAAGTAGAGGAGGAGGAAGAAATATGAGAGGAAGAGGTAGAGGAGGGAAAAAAAACAACCTTCCAAGAAGACAAAATAATGATAGCACTCAACGAAAGTGTAATATATATATAAGATCTTCTCATATTGAAAAAGATTGTTCATTTAAGAGAAAATCTCAATGTTATAAAAGTAAAAAGTTTGGACATATTTAAAAAAATTGTAGGTACTAAGCAAGTGAGCAAGCACACTTCTTCGAAGAAAATGAAGATGAGCAAAGCACATTATATGCATGTCAAACTGCGAAAGAGCAAAGAAATGATGTATTATATCTTGATATTGGATGTAGCAACTACATGACCGGTGATAAATTCATCTTTATGGACATTGATAGTTCTTCAATCTCACAAGTGAAGATAAAAAATGGTGTACTAGCCCAAACAAGAGGCGAAAGAACAATTGTAATTAATACAAAGAAAGAAAGAAAGTTCATCCATGATATTTTACTTGTTCCATACTTGAGAAAAAAATCTCTTAAGTGTTAGACAATTGATTGAGCATAGGTGCATGGTGTATTTTAAAGACAACGGTTGCAAGATATGTGACAAAGGGGTAAAAAAGCAACTTATGGCAAATATCAATATGGAGAAAAATAGAAGCTTTTCTCTTTTTTTGGATTATACAAATAATGTTGCATGGAAAATAAAAGTGAATAATGAGTCATGGCTATGGCACAAAAGGCTTGGGCACTTGAACTTTCAAAGCTTGAGAAGTTTACAATAAAAGAATATGGTGTATAGTCTACTAGCAATACATGACAAGAAAGAACCTTTTGAAAGATGTGCACTTGAAAAATAACATAGAGGGGTATTTCCAAAGAAGCATGTATGGAGAGCTAAAGTACCATTGGAGCTTATTCACACTGACATATGTAGACCCATGAAAACTCCTTCTCATGTTGGTAACATCTACTTCATTATTTTTATTGATGACTATTCAAAGATGACATTGGTGTACTTTATGAGATATAAATCCGAGGCATTCATTATTTTCAAGAAGTTCAAAAATCTTATAAAAAAATAAAGTGAGCACTACATCAAGGTGCTAAGAAGTGATCAAGATGGTGAATACAACTCAAATAAATATGAGAAGTTTTGTGAAGATGTTGGTGTGCAAAGACAATTGACCATTGGCTATATATCAGAACAAATGAAATTGCCAAAAAAAAAAATCATACAATTGTTGAGATGGCCAGATATATACTCAAAGACAATGGCTTTCCAAATTCTTTTTGTGCGAAAGCGATGTATACGGCGGTGTACTTGAAGAATAGATGTTCAACAAAAGTTTTTCAAAATATGACACCATTTGAAAATTGGTTTAGTAAAAATCCTTCAATGAAGCACTTCAAAGTCTTTGGATGTGTGTGCTATGCACATATTCCGAAGGAGAGGAGATACAAACTTGATGAAGAGAATAAAAAATGCATCTTTATTAGATATAGCTCTAAATCAAAAGGTTACATACTTTTTAACTTAAAGCACAATAAAGTGATCATAAGAAGAGATGTTCTTTTTAATGAGAAAGTTGCTTAGGATTGAAAGAAAAAGAAAGTTGAAGAAAATATTATTCTCTTGATGAAGAAATTAATGAAGCTCAAAATGAAGAAAATGAGGTAGAAGGTTCATCACAAACTTCTCCAGATATAAGTCCATTACCCACCTCAAGCTCAAGTTCATCTCCAAGTTCTATTCCAATAAGAATGAAAAGCCTAAGTGACATTTATGCCGCTTATAATTTTTGCATGATTGAGCTCAAAACTTATAAAAATGCTATGCATGAAGAAATATGAAACAAGGTAATGTAAGAAGAAATTAATATGATTGAGAAGAATAAAATTTAGGAGTTAGTAGAGAAACCAATCGATAAGGAATTCATTGGCTTGAAATGGATCTACAAGATAAAACGCAATCCGAATGGGTCCATTCAAAGACACAAAGCAAGATCGGTAGAAAAAGGATACTCCCAACTACTTGGGATTGATTATCAAGAAACTATTGTACCAGTTGCTCAATATGATACAATTAGAACTCTCATTTTTATGACGGCACATAAAAGTTGAAAACTATACCAACTAGATGTAAAGTTGGCATTCTTGAATGGAGTGTTGAAAAAAAAATTTTATATCGAACAAACTCAAGACTTCATAATCAAAGGTTATGAAAGTAAGGTATACAAGTTGAAAAAAGCATTGTATGGGTTGAAGCAAGCACGCCGAGTATGGTACTCTTAAATTGATACATACTTCAATGAGAAAGGTTTTTTAAGAAGTCCAAATGAATCAACGCTTTATGTAAATAAGTAAGGTAATGATATTCTTATTATCTCTTTTTATATTGATGATTTAATTATTATTAGTAACAATAAGAATATGATTTTGACTTTCAAAAGTGATATGATGAAAAGATATAAAATTTATGATATGGGTTTGTTCCATTATTTTTATGAACTGGCCTGCTCAGTTAAGTTGACTTTCTTCGGTATGTGTGACTTAGATTTTCACTTTTGAGTGCATAAATCTTTTAGGAATTTGGCATAAGTAGGGACATATTTAATTGCATCAAGATGGGGTAAATTAATTTGAACTTGTTTGAACAATTCTAACATTTCATTCATCTTGATATTCTTCTTATCAAGACATAGAGGAGATTCTAAAGCACTTGGAAATAGAGCCTTAAGTATGGGTGTTAAATCAATTGGTTCTTCTTTTTTCTCAATATTTTTTTTTTCGGGCTCTTCTTGTTGATTCACTTCATGCTGATTTAAAGTCTTTCCATTCCTAAGAGTTACGATAGATTTGGCATGTTCAGGAAAAGTTTCTGGACCAGTGGAGCTCTCAGCCATGTATTGCCCTCTTGGATTACTAATGGACTGACTGGGTAATTTACTCTCCTTCCTCCTATTGAAAACTATTGCTAGCTAACCTATCTAGGTTTCTAGCTTCGTGATAGACTGGGTATGGGAGTGAAGAAGTTGAGTATTTATTTCTAGCCCCTTCAGTGCTTGTAACACCTTGTCTTCGAAAGTAGAATCATGATTACTTGGTAAAGATTATGGGATGCTTAGATATTGGGAATACAACATGTTTTTGAATTGGGTCTCCTGATGGTTAGGTCTAATTGATATTTGGTTGATGACAGATTGAGGCTTTCAAGAAAAATTTAGGTGATTTCGCTAGCCAGAATTGTAAGTATTCGAATATGGATCATTTCCTAATCTAGAAGCCATTCGAGTTTGGGCTTGGTGGGTTTGCTTTTGAACAAGCTCAGAAAATTGGTATGCAGCTGGACAATCACTTATAGAATGGGTCATACTTGAACAGATTATACAAACCTTATGATTTTGAATAGATGGGGAAGAGGTGTTTACTTGTAGAATTTGGTCAACTTTCTGGGATAAATGTCCCACCACATGAAGCATCAATCATTTGCCGATGCTTTTCTGTCAAACCATAATAAAAGCACTAGACCAGTTGCCATTTGGGTATAGCATGATGTGGTCATTTTCTAATCAATTCTTTTAATCTCTCCCATGTCTCGTGAAACATCTCTCCATCTATCTGAAAAAAAACTTGTTATAGCTTTTCTAATTTGATTAGTTTTTCCTATAGGAAAGTATTTCTTGAGAAACTCTCTCTGAAAATAGTCCTAGGTTGAAATTGTTATAGTATCTAAAGAATTTAACCAATATTTGGCTGTCCTTGAGAGAAAATGGGAACAACTTAAGTCTAAAAGCATCGTCAGAAAAATTTTAAATTTTTATAGTCGAACAAATTTTAAGAAACTCATCTAGATGTTTGTAAGGGTCTTCATTTGCAAGTTCATAAAATGAAGGTAACATTTGAATCACACTTGAATTGATCTCATATTGAGTAGCCTCCATTGGGGGCACTTGAATGCAGGAAGAGTAGGTATATTTTGAAGGAGTAAAATACTTCTTTAACTGGCATGGTGGATCATATTCGTTATTAGGGTCCATAATTCTAAGTCTATTTACTCTAAAGGTTCTCTCTATTTTAGGATCTAGGGGTATGAGGTTAGGTTATAATGATCGGCGACCAAGCATACACCCTATCGGTGTACTCTAAAGCAAATAGTAATTCAATTTTTTTTAATTAAACTAATGTAATAGAAGAGAAAGGAGAAGATTCTAAAAGAAGTATCCTAAGAGATTCCTAGAACTAAGAGCAATGAAGACTAATTTAATTAGGATTTAATAATTATTAGCAATCAAGTTAACAAACATTAAACTTTCTACCCTAGGCTTAACCTAAATCTAGACAGCTCCAAATTTTCAAGACCGACTTGGAGCCCTCCAAGTCAAAAACTAATGGATCAACTAGCCAGTTAAGGGTAAGGTCAGTGGGGGTCCCTCCATTGCTTGCCTTAGGTAAGCGAATGGAACCAATTAAATAACCACTTTCCTTTCCTTTTCTAGACACCAATTAGTCAGTCAATCCCAACTCGGTTCAACTCTTTCGGGTGCCTTATCCTATTGAGCTCAAGTTCCTTAGGGGCTGATATCTAGTTAATTTTAGAGTTAAAGGCTTGGATTAATGCAAAATGAAGGATGTGGTTTGTGGGCCAAGGGTGATCAACTCCCCACCTTATCTTGATTAGGGGCTTGTGCCCTTAAAATTAATTATGAAAATGTTATGCAACAAGAAGATGTCAAGTTCTTGAAGTTATCAAACAAAATTATCTAATTATTTTATTTATTTATTTATTTAGATTTTTATGATTTAGTTTTAATTTTCTAATAAATTATGAGATGTCAATGGAAAATTTTTTGAGTTTTGCAGAAAATAAATTTACCTAATTCAATCTAAGCATAGAAAACAAAAAAAGTATATTTTTTTAATTTTTATTTTTTTATTATTTTATTATTTATTTTTAAAAAATTAATTATGTTTTATGGAAAGTGTCTTAGGGTTTAATAATTATTAGCAATCAAGTTAACAAAGATTAAATTCTCTACCCTAAGCTTAACCTAAATCCAAACAACTCCTAACTTTCAAGACCACCTTGGAGCCCTCCAAGTCAAAAACTAACTGATCAACTAGCCTGTTAAGGGTAAGGTCAGTGGTGGTAACCCCGTTGCTTGCCTAAGGTAAGTGAATGGAACCAATTAAATAACCACTTTTCTTTCCTTTTCTATACACCAGTTAGTCAGTCAATTCCGACTCGGTCCAACTCTTTTGGGTGCCTTATCCTATTGAGCTTGAGTTCCTTAGGGGCTGACATCTAGTTAATTTTGGAGTTAAAGGCTTGGGTTAATGCAAAATGAATAATGTGATTTATGGGCCAAGGAAAGGTGATCAACTCCCCACCTTATCTTGATTAGGGATTTGTGCCCTTAAAATTAATTATGAAAATGTTATGAAATAAGCAGATGTCAAGTTTCTAAAGTTATTAAACAAAATTATCTAATTATTTTATTTATTTATTTATTTAGATTTTTATAATTAAGTTTTTAATTTCCTAATAAATTATGAGATGTCAATGGAAAATTTTTTAAGTTTTGCAGAAAATAAATTTACATAAGTCAATCTAAGCATAAAAAACAAATAAAATAATTTTTTTAATTTTTTTAATTTTATTATTTTGTTTTTATTATTTTATTATTTTATTTTTTATTTTTTTAAAAAAAATTAATTATGTTTCATGGAAAGTGTCTTAGGGTTTTCTTCCAGGTTCTTTAAGTTATGTTAATTAAAAGAAAATGTTGATTAGGTTAAACATGGATTTGTGATCAGAAGGAATATAATTTTTTTTATGTTAAAAAAATAAGAAAATCTAACAATTAAGGTAACTAAAAATAAGAATATAATTAATAAAAAATTTAAGATAATTTTTTTATAATTTTTTTAAAATTTAAAATTTTAATATTTTTTAAATATTTTTTTCAAAATAATTGTACTTAAGTCTTCGGCAATGGTGCCAAAAATCTGTTGCGTGTCGTAGCGCAACGATTTAAACACCTTAATTCCACTAATCTTAGGTAGAGTAGCAAGAATAAGGGATTGAATTCACAAAGACTTTAAATAGTTATTTTAAAATAAATTTATGTAATTAAATATTTAAATAAGTAGATGATTGGTTATAAAAATAATTAAGATATTATCTATCTTAATTAGAGTAGGTCCATACCCATAGATCACGGCTCGTCCCTTTTAAAGAATAGATCATTCAAAAATTATTTTCGCTTGAAGAACATTCAATAAAAAGTAAACATAAATAAATACTTTATTTCATAGTATCTAAAAGAATACATAAAAAAATATCTACTTCTACTTCCTGAGATGATGGATCTGCAAATCCACTTCCTGCTTCCTACTTTCGCAAATCCGCTTTCGCAGATCTGCTCCTGATATAGGAAGATGGTTGAGTATGGAAGGTATGATGGCTGGTGGAAGGAGAATGGATAGGAAGATATTGGTTACAGAGTGGAGGAAATAGAAATTAGGAGTAGGGCGGAACCAAGAGAAGAATAGGGGATAAAAGGATTTTTAGATGATTCCTCAAGTGCTTCGATGGTGTTCTTTTATAAGGAAGGAAGACACATCGACTCCATGTGTAATCCGCATTAACTGCTCATCTTATCTTCGCAGATCAGATTTTTTTCTTTCAAAGTTCAAATCGCAGCCTTAAAAATATCATACGATTTCTTATCCGTGACTGCTTTAAATTTCATGCAATTCCATGATTAAATCTTGAAAAATCCATTTTGAGCTCGTTTCAAGTCCGATTTGAGTGCTGTTGTACCATTGGACTCTTAAAATCAAGCTTTTCGAGTTGGCAGTCTTTTCCTAAAAATATTATATAAAAATATTAAATTTAAAAGAATAATAATAATTTGGTCTATAAATTAATATTTTTATGGCTAGTATTTATATACTTATCAGCTTTGGTCATCGGGTCATCGGTTCAACCATTGGGTCACCGGTTGAACCATTGATCAAGGAAGTTTTGCAAGTTGTTAAAGTCACTTTTTTTGTGTCTTAGCAAGATGGACCACAAGAATCCCATACTCCCAACCGCTTCTTCTCCCTATCGTCCATGATCCCATCTCAAATCTCAAACCCATAAGACTAACTATATATACAGAAACAAAGAAAGAATCAAAGAAAGATAATTCGAAGAAGAAATAAATGAACTTAAAGACAAAGAGAGAGAGAGAGAGAATTAGATCATACCTGAGAGTAAGAAAAGAGATCGGTATGAAATGGATGAGGCGGCAGGAGTAGAGGAAGATGAAGAAGAAGCAGCACTTGTCCTCCTTCTCCGATGTCCTTCCTGTCTTTAATCTCTAAGCTAAAGTGCCTCACCACCAAACCTAGTTCCCGGCCGCACATGCTCAAGAGAAACGACCCACCCAAACCTGTCTCTTGCTCCTCTCCCCACCACCACAACTCCCACCCCATACAACCATTGTTACTCCGCCCACCGTCCCCCCTCCTCTCCCGTTGACGACATCCTCCACCGCATCGCCTCCTGCTTCCCGCCATCCAAGGTTGACGAGAGACTTATAGTCCAATCCAGGATGAGTTACCCCATGCAGCTCATTTCGTTGACCAACCTCGAACTAAGGCTGATCTGTTGTCATAGATCGGGCTTCCCACTCGCCGGGAGTTCCCCAGAAACACCATCGGTTCTTGAGATCTCCTTCGAGATCAAGCGGTCCGAGGTCGATCATAAGCTTCAGCAATGGAATCGGCGAGGCGGAGGCTGACCAATGGATCGCAGATGCCACTACAAGAAATATGACTTTTGCCTACGATTTTTTTTTCGTAGGGAAAGATAAAAAATCGTAGGCAAAATCCGTACGATTTTTGAACTTTTCCCTATGAAAAAAAATCGTAGGCAAAGATGCATCAGGAAAGCCTTTGCCTACGACTTTCAAAATCGTAGGCAAAGTTCATACCTTTTCCCTACGATTTTTTTTTGTAGGGAAAGGTCCATATTTCGTAGGGATAGAGTGACTAGAATTTGAAATATAAATTTGAATTTTAAAAACTTTTGCCTACGAAGATAAAAAAGCGTAGGGAAAAATCCAAAAAATATTTTTTTATCTACATCTTTCCCTACGATTTTTCTTAAAATCATAGGGAAAAGTTGGGTAATATAATTTTTAATAATTTCTTTCCCTACGAGAAACCCCAAAATCGTAGGGAAAAATAAGAAAAAAAATAGTTTTTATTCACATCTTTCCCTATGAAAATTCTTAAAATTATAGGGAAAAATTGGCTAATAATTATTTTGAATAATTTCTTTCCCTACAAAAAACCCCAAAATCGTAGGCAAAAATTAAAAAAATAATTTTTTATCCACATCTTTCCCTACGAAATTTCTTAAAATCGTAGGGAAAAATTAGCTAATAAAATTTTTTAATGATTCCTTTCCCTACAAAAAAAACCCCAAAATCATAGAAAAAAATTAAAAAATATTTTTTTATCCACATCATTCCCTACGATTTTTCTAAAAATCATAGAAAAATTTAGCTAATAATTATTTTTAATGATTCTTTTTTAAATTATTATTTTTAACCATTTTTACCTACAAATATAAATTAAATAGTAGGAAAAAATAATAAATACACAATTTTTTTTTCTTTTTTCCCTACAAGATGTCTAAAATCATATAGAAAAGTTATATTTATTCTATTTTAATTTTTTTAATATTTTAAAATTATATTTATATTTTAAAATTTTTAATATTTTGCATATTTTATTTAAATAGAATATAATTTGTTTGTTTCATATTTTTTAAATATTAAAAACTGTATCAATAAAAATAATATAATTTTTTACATACAATACCCATTATATATACAATTTTTTTAGACAATGACAACAAAAGATAAGCATCAAAATAACTAATAAATGAAAGTCAATTGTTCAATCAATTACAATATCCATAACTAACATAAAACATCAAATCACGCCACCACCTCTGTTCCCTCTCCCTCATCTCTCATCCTTCGCCGTCAACTCTGTGGACTTCCTTGCCGTCCACCTCCTCTCCCTCGCCGATGAGGATGTTGCCACCGCCTCTCTTCTCTCTGGTTCTTTCGTTCGTCGACTCGCCATCGCCGCCATCCCCAAGATCCAGTGCTGCCATTGTAGATCTCCTCTCTCTTCCTCTCCTCCACCATCTAGCCGTCGCTTCTTGCTCTTCTCCAGCGATGCCTCTTCTCCTTGCCTCAGTCACCAGAACTTGTTTCTGTGACTATCTGTTTCGACCCAAGAGGGTCTGTCGCTGAGTGCCACCGCCCCTGCTTTCTCTCTCTCTCTCGCCATGGTCACTGCCTTCGACGCTTCCTCTTTTTTATTGTAGTAGCTATCGTTTGCCGATCACCTGACCACCTTCTTCTTCTTCGTTAACCTCTATGCCTCTTCTTCCTCCACCTTTCACCATTGCCGCCTCCCAGTCTTTCGTCCTCATGATTAGTTCATAGGTGAACCAAACGGATTAACCGAGTTATTTCGGATGGCTTGCAAATCCGGTTTTATATTAGAATCAAACCGGTTTGGCCTTCAGGTCCCGGTTCAATCGGCCGGTCCGATCCAATTTTGATAACTATGGGTGGAAGAGGCCATTACGCCAACTCATCATCGTCCACTCCTTCCACGGATCCAAGATCCTCTTCATCTCTAGTAGTGACACTCAACAGGTAAGTCCCTTCGCTCCTTAAAATATTTTTATTATTTTTTGGAGTTAAAAAAATGAAAAGAAACTTTGATAGAAAGCAATATGTGCTAGTTTATCCTAATTATATTGAGAGTTATTTAAATTTAATAGTTGTCAAGATATTTGTTTTCTTTATAATTTTTAAGTTGTAATAAAAATTTTATTTTATTTTTTATAAATATTAATTTATGATTTTTAAAGAAATATTAATTTTTATTATTGAATGAATGCCTTGCGCACGTTCCATATTCATTATAGGATATGAGGCGCGACAATGATTATGTCTTTTAAACGCCTAAAATCTATGACCTGAATTCATCCCAGCCTTCCACCGAGATGTCCGATCGATGTTAAAACCCAAGTGGGTTGCAGTTGCTCGAAAACAGGAGTCGTTACAAGCTTTGCCATAAACCAGCGGGTTTCCTCCACAGCACACTACTTTCATCTCAACAGCGGCGCCCATCAAATCCGTACACCACTCCTGGGTAAAACCGCTGGGTTCCGTACCAGACTTGTTCGCTAGTGGTCATGCGGTTGTTATTTCTTCATCTCCGAAGGACAGCCCTCCACCCCCGTACAATCAAGACATGTATACGAATGTTTCTGGCACTTATCTGACTAACCATCACGCATTACGCATTGGCACCCTCTATCTTTATATCCCCCGTCCACGACCTTCGATGATCAACCCAAGCACCAGACGTGAAGCGTTCGCATGCAATGGAGAGAGAACGGGGAAGCAGCTCCTCAATGACGAGCTTGACGATGCCCCCAGACGCCATGCCCCTGCCGGAGATCCTCGAGTGCGTCGGCCGATCAGGGAAGAGCGCCGCTGCATACCTTCGTTTTCGGGCCACCTGCAGGTGGCTTTTCGCTGCTCTTTCCCCTCACCCACGCCATCTCGCCCTTCAGCCCCCTTTCCTGATGCTGCCGCTAGAGCCCGATACCAGCCTCGCCTTGTTTATCGACATCGCCACCTCACGCAAACATAACTTCTCTCAGGTTTCCGATGATACTCGGGGTAAGTCCTGCTTGGGCTCCCCTTTTGGATGGCTGTTCCTCACTGACGCAGATTTTATTCCCTTCCTCCTCAACCCATTTACTGGGGCCGAGATCCCTCTCCCTCTTCTCACCACCATCCCTGGCTTTCCACATAACTTCCTACCACTATTTGCCACCGCGGCGCAAACTTTCGCTGTATTATCTGGTTATCGACACCCCAGCTTGAAGGTAGAAGAGATGGTGAACATGTTCATCTACCAGGCCGTATTATCTGCCGATCCAACTCTCGACCAGCAGGCCGCCACAGTTGTAGTGCTTGAATCTTGTATTGGATTCCACTGCTTCTACTGCCGCCTGGGAGACACATCGTGGACCCAGATAGAAATCTCCGACTTCTCCGACTACTATACTTTTGACATCATACCTTTTCCAGAGCGGAAACTATGTGCGATCATTGACGGGGATAGTATGGTGTTCGTTGATTTCAGCTGCCCCCGATGTCGGTGGCCCGACTGATGGACTTTCCTAGATGCATGGTAACATGCACGGTTATCCACTTCAAGCCAATGGCTTCCTTATCAATTGGTTTCTATACTAACTTTCAAGTTTTGATCTTTTCAACCATTTTAATTTCTTTTTGCATTGCCTTTTTTTCACACTTTTTCATGCATAGCACTTCATAAGTTTTGGGCTCAACCATTACAAATGGCATAAATGTCGCTTAGGCTTTTCATTCTTATGGGAGTAGAACTTGAAGATAAACTTGAGCTTAAGTTGGGTGATGGACTTATTCATCATACATCAACAAAGCCTTCACATGGCTGCACCTAGTGATATCCTAAACCTGCCATGTCCATCGCTAATGCTAAACTAAAAATTATACTCAATCTTTTCTTATCTTAAAAAAGATAAAGGATAAAAAAGATCATCTAAAATTGAGAATATATTTATATGAAATACTTGTACAAATAAAAGAATCATCCTTTAATGGTACAGGGAGCATAACAAGGTTTTCATCTCGATGAAGATCTCAATATAAATATCGGTTTGCATCATACATTCATAAGAACAATGGATGAGAGATCTCGAAGTCGTGCTACCTAGTCTTATTTCACCATATATCCCGAAGCTATTGATTTTTTTTATTCTTTTTATCTTTGGCATTTGTTAACTGTGTAGATCAAAGGATAAGAATGATGATTAGATTTAGACTAAAATATATTTGAATATAGCTAAGTGTAGCATGTGCTCTCTTTCTTTTTCTCTCTCTCTATATGTGTGTGTGTGTGTGTGAGCACGCGCATTGTCTTGAATCAAATATTCATTTAGATATTAGTTGATGGCGCTACGTCATGTAACCACCACTTAGGTAAGGCAAGAGTTAACCTTTCCTTTTTCACAGTTCTCATACATCAACCAAGATCTCTAAGCTTTCTTTTCCCCCTAAACTCTTTTAATCTTTTAACTTGACAAATGATGACTTATCTTTAAAAGCCTATTAAAGTCTATACTTCGCATCACTCCAACATGCAGCACACGTGTTTGGACAAAATAATCTAGCCCCTTTCACATTACATTAACTTTGATAGTCACCAAAGCTCACTGCAACCATCACCATTCTCTTGAAGACTTTTCTTTTGATGACGAAACAACTTTACGCCCTTTTGTTGTGAGTTGTCACTTTTCTTACCACTAAAGGCTTAGATCACTCAAAAATGCTTAATCTTCAACTTCATTGTAGGCACTTCAATGGCTGAAACCCCACAGTATCTCCTCTTGTGTTTTTCCAATGCTATCAAGGGGGTAGCAACACCTACCTCCGCCTCTATGCAACTAGCAAATCCTTGCTCTTTACACTCACCCAACTTTCCCACTACCTCCTCCATAAACCTCCTCTCCTCATGCTCCCCTCCCTCCCCGGCATTGTCCTCGCCCCTTTCTTCAGTTTTGTCACCACATACAACCACCACCTCCCTTAGCTCCTTATCAACACTTGCGGCAAGCGCTGCTTCGGTTCTTTTAGAGAATGACTCTTTCTCTTGACTATTTTTGAAACTAGAAGATCAATAGTTGTATTAGTTTGTTTTTGTTAAGAAGAAACAAGATGCCTTTGTGCTGAACTATGCACTTGGACCTCATCAGAGACCAGACCTAGCCATGGCCGGCGGTTAGGTAGCAATCCTAGCTGCTACCCCTAATTCCATGTTTCTACTATCAAAATAGCTGAAAACTTTGATCAGGGAGTGGATCTTCACAACATCCATGCCAAGTGTGTGAGGGAAAGCTAATTAGGGTCAGCACCTTATTAGTGTAAGGCTAGGTTTGGGTCAAGACTGTGTAGTGTAGTGAAGATTTATTAAATTCAGCAGTATTTAGTATTTTTATCATAATTTTTTTAGAATTATTCAATTCATGCATAATTGGTGGTATTGAAAACTAGGCCTCTTTATCTTTTTAATAAGTTATAAATCTTGATCAGATTCTAAGCACATGAAGAGTTATGGAGCTTCAAAGTGACCACCTTGGAAGTTGTATGCTGAACTAAGCAGTATCTTATATTTTTATCATAACTTTCTCAATAATAATCTAATTCATGTATGGTTGGTGGCATTGAAAACTAGACTCCTTTAGCTTTCAAACAAGCTATAAATCTTGATTATATTCTAAGCATATGAAGAGTTGTGGAGCTTCAATGTAATACCTAGGAAGATATAATTTCTAGTTAATAGTTTATGTTTCTTTGTGAAATGTATGATCCTATAAATAGATTGTATCATGTGAAAGTGGGGAATCATTTTTGTTAATACAACTAAGAATAGAGATTATTTATTTTTTTCTTTATCCCAACTTTGTGAAGTAAAATTTGGCATCCTCTTTGTGTTCTTCCCAAACCTAATTCCTTCCTACGTCTTTTGGTATCAGAGCTTAAATTACGCTCTTGGCCCTTGTTCTTTTTTTTTTCTCATGGCAGCAATAAGAGGAAGAGGTGGTCGTGAAAGAGGTAATCCAACGATAGAAGATTTGGATGATAAGCATGATGCTAAAATTCAAGCACTTTGGAGACAAGTTGAGAAGCTAACTATGCATCTTGAACGTCAGAAAGCAAGGAGTGAACAAGCTTTCAGCCATAGTTATTCAAGTGATATGATTTGGAGCATGTGAATCCTTTTTTCAATAAGCAACTAAGAATTTTTAGAGAGGTTCATATGGTCATTGAAAACTATCAAGGTTGATCTGGAAGAGTTTCATGGTCCCTTACAATGGAGGAGTTTCTAGATTGGTTTAATGCCATAGAGAGGTTCTTTGAATACAAAGATATTCCTGAAAATCAAAAAGTGAAGCTTGTTATAATAGACTTCATGGTTATGCATCTACTTGGTGGGATAAGATACAAGAGTTGATATTTCAAAAAGGGAAGCCTAAGATTGCTTCTTGGAAGAAGATGAAAGCAAGGTTACGTGAGAATTTTCTTCCTTTAAATTTTGTTCAAAGTATTTTTATGCAATTTAATACTTTGCAGCAAGAAAACAAAAGTGTAATTGATTATACGGAGGACTTTTATAAGTTGATGACTAGAAGCAACACTCAAAAATTAAAAGATCAACTTGTTGCAAGATATATCAATGGGCTGAAAGTAACTATAAGAGACAAGGTGAAGATGCAATAACTATGGAGGTTGAATGAAGCTTATCAATTAGCCTTAAAAACTGAGTAAAAATTGACAAGATGAGGAGCAAAGAAGTTTCCTAATGTTCAAAGTTTTTATCCATCAAAAACTGAATCCTCTAGCAAGAATGTTCCTAAGAAAGGAGATAGTAAAGGTGAGAATAATTTAGTTTCTAACAAAACTAAATCTTCTACTTGTTTCAGGTGTAGCCAATCCGGCCATTATATGAATGAGTGCCCAAATCGAAGGAGTGATGCTTGTGTGGGACTTGTGAATGAAGAAGATGAAAAGCAATAGTTTGAAGATATTGAGCCAAAATATGATAATAATGGTAATCATGAACGTAAGGAGATTGTACCAGAAAATGGAGAATGTTTAGTGATCCAAAGAGTTCTTATAGTCCTTAGCAAGACAATAATCAAGAATGGCTACGACACAACATCTTTAGAATAAGATGCAAGTCTCATGGAAAAGTGTGTTCCCTAGTTATTGATGGAGGTAGCTTTGAGAACTTTGTTTCTTAAGAAATAGTAGAGAAACTCAAGCTTAAAGTGGTGCCACATCCTTAACCATATGTTGTCTTGTGGATAAAAAAAGATAATGTGGTAAAGATTGACAAGAAATGCCTTGTTTCTTTTTCTATGGGTAGAAATTATCATGATAAGGTTTAATGTGATATAACCCCTATGGATGTTGGGCACATACTCTTGGGTAAACCTTGGCAATATGATTAGGGTACTATTCATGATGAAAGAAAAAATACTTACACATTTATTGTGGGAAAAACTGAAATTATTCTTTTGCTATGTAAAGATTTTTGTAATCCCAAATCTTTAATAAGATAGAAAAATGCATTGCTTACCTTGCCACAACTTGAAAAGGAGGTCGAAAAAGATGGAGCTATCTATGTTTTGATGGCCAAAGGAGAAATACAGCTTATGGAGGTTCCTGAAAATGTCAAACTCTCTGGAAGAAATCGGTGATATCACTCTCGAAGAGCTACTTAGTGGTCTTCCTTCTTTAAGGGAAATTTAGTACCAAATTGATTTAATTCCAGGTGTTGTTCTATCTAACAAAGCACACTATCGAATGAGTCCAAAGGAGAATGAAGAGCTTACCTGTCATGTTCTAGACTTGTTGAACAAAGGATATATCAAGGAAAGATTAAGTCCTTGTGCTGTCCCTGCCCTCTTGACATCAAAGAAGGATAGTTCTTGGAGTATGTGTGTTGATAGCCGAACACTCAATCGAATTACTATCAAGTAACGATTTTTTATATCAAGAATTAATGATATGTTTGATGTGTTGACTGGTGCACAAATATTCTCTAAGATTGATCTTAGAAGTGGCTATCATCAAATTAGAATCAAGCCAAAAGATGAATGAAAAATGGCATTCAAAACAAAAGAAGTCTTGTATATATGGCTTGTTATGCCATTTGGTTTTTCCAATGCTCCGAGCGCCTTCATAAGGGTAATGAATCAAGCTCTTCATCCTTTCATAAAAAAATTTATTGTTATTTATTTTGATGATATTCTTATTTATAGCCAAAAATCCTTGTCACCATATTGAATACTTGAGGGCTATTTTAGTGACTTTGAGAAGAGAAAAGCTTTACATAAATCTTAAAAAGTGCTGTTTTATGACCACTCACCTAGTTTTTCTAGGCTTTGTCTTGACCCCTTCAGGTGTTATGGTGGAGGAAGATAAGATCAAAGCTATCCAAGAATGGCTTATTCCCAAGAATCTACATGAAGCACGAAGTTTCCATGGATTTGTCTTATTTTATCATTGTTTCATTAGAAACTTCAATACCATTGCAACACCATTAACAGGTTGCTTGAAGAAAGAAGAATTTATGTGGACTTTGAAGGTGGAGAAAAGCTTCAACCTTATCAAAAAAAAGCTATATTTTGCACCTATCCTTGAACTTCCAAATTTTGAAAAAATCTTTGAAGTTGATTATGATGCATCTCTTGTGGGGATTGGAGGAGTGCTCAGCTAAGAAGGACATCCAATTGCCTTCTATAGTAAAAAGTTAAATAAAATAAGAAAGAAGTATCTTACTTATAATGTTGAGCTCTATGCCATTGTTTAAGCTCTTTGTCATTGGTGGTCATCTCATTCAGAGGGAGTTCATCCTTAATTCGGATCGTGAAGCTCTCAAGCATATTAATTCTCAAGCAAATATGAATAGAAGGCATGCTAGTTGAGTTTCATTCTTACAAGAATACACTTTTATATTGAGACATAAGAGTGGAAGACTTAACAAAGTGGCTGATGCACTTAGTAGAAGAGTTCACTACCAAAGAAGAGTATTTGCGATGGTTTTTTTTTTTACATTTAGTGATGGTTATAACCGCCGCAAAATGAACCTAGTAGTGGTAAAAGAACCACCGCTGTTGCACCCATCGGGAGGCATTTTGCAATGGTTATTAGTCGACCGCTAGAATAAGTGCCGCTAAATGACAGCGATGGTTGGTTGTATTTTCTAACGGTCAATGACCGCCAGAAAAAAAATTATTAGTTTGCTCTTTTAGTGGCGGTTTTGATGGTTTTTTGCAATGGTTTTTTTTGTTGATGACCGCCAAGATGTGTCATTTTTGGATTTCTTTTAGTGACGATTGCAAATTACTTGACTGCTGGAGCTAAATGACAGTGACGGTCGGTTGTATTTTCTGATGGTTAGTGACTACCAAAATATATTAAAAAATTCGTTAGGTTGCTCTTTTGGTGATGGTTTTGATGGTTATTTGCATGGTTATTTTTTGTTGATGACCACTAGGATGTATCATTTTTGGATTTCTTTTAGCAGCAGTTGCAAAACCGCCACTAATTACAAATTATTTTTAAAATATTTTTTATTTATGTATATATATATATATACACATTGATTCTATAACATGAAATTATTCTTAACATTATCAACCATGGAAAAATTCTCAAATCATATATTTAATAAAATTGTCAAAGGAACATACAATTAGTATGTCAACAAGATATAACGGTTTATCACAATATTTAACTAAACATTCCAAAATAAAAAATACTACAACTACAAATCATTCCCTAACTATATGGTGATGACTTGATGAAGATGAAGGGTGTGGAGCACGTGCATAATCCTAAAAGAAAAAAAGAAGGATGTTAAATATCTAAGTGAATCTGGTAATAGAAGATTTCTAATCATAAACAAATATGAACATTATACCTCAGGATTAAGTATCGCAGCAAATTTTGATGGTGGTGGCGCATCTCTGAATACACCCTTGAAAATATATCGCACACAATTTTTTAATGTTTGTATTTCTTCATCTTTAGATTGTAGCTGAGACTTTAATTCTACAACTTCACTAGAAGCATCATAACCAACCTCAGGCGCAAATCCAACACTGTTAGTGTTTGATCCAAAGACATGTGAAGGTGTGGGGCCAAATCGTAAACCCCGAACCCTACCAGAATGCTCTAAGCCTAAAACCTATGCAAGAGTATCATGTAGGCCAATAGTGTGGGAAGAGCCTTTTTGTGACTCGAGATTAGAAATATTTTTCTACAAACAAGTATTAGAAGAGTTAGGCAAAATAATTGAATTATTGAAATCACCAAACATAAATTAACATAATATAAACATATCAAACTTACATAAATAACTCTTGCTTCATCATTCACGAATGAGCCGTTTGCCTTCTTATGCGTCTCAATATGCAATGCACCCCTACTTACTTTTCTCTCAGTCTTGATTTCCTAATATTAATTAAATAAATAACATTAGTTTTATAATAGCATTACATTATTGAAGACATATTTACGAACTTCTACCATCTCATGTAGTTTCCTAGCAAAGCTCTTGGATCCTCCAGTATGCAGAGTCACTAACTTTTGTCTATTTGTAGTATTAGTTTCAACCATTTTCTACAATTCAAATGAGAAGTTTTAGTATCATAGCAAAATATTTAAGTGTATATATATATATATAGATTTTACCATTGTCTCTGGATTCAGGCAGTAATCAGTAAAAGCTGCCCACTGCTCTTATGCAATCCATCCAGGATGGGTCATAATATTTTCTTCTCTGCTTTTTTCTGGTTTATAAATTTCCTTGAATAAGCTACAGCGATTGTCCCTACAATGCTTTGCAAGTTGACCTAATATCTATCTTTTCCCAATCTCATCTTCAAAATGAAATTTTTTCTTCACAGCATAACAAACAAACATAATTAATTTATATATGCTAATTTATTAACTTAAATAGAAAGAATAAAATACAATAATTATTACATGTATAATATCCTTATAACATCTTTGTTTGTCAGCATCGGGAACCCATTTCCAATTATGATAGCTTATAGGGAACAACTTGACATTTGATGCTAATGACCCTATAAAACCCGTTAATATGCTATTGACATTGTATGCATTGAACCTTCTAGCCGTGGCAAGGGGGCCTCATGCAAGATGGATGATATTAGTTGAATGCACTTCATTCTTGTCATTAATAATCTAACATGAAAACACATATGGCATTAGATGTGTCATCTAAACTGAGAATTTAAAAGCAAACTATTATTGTTACTTACTTGGCTTTTGCATAAATCTAGAAAGTAAACTTGATGCAAACATAATATCTGGTCTTGTAATTGTTAGATATAATAAGCTTTCAATAATGCTTCTGTATAATTGTGCATTGGCTTCACCACTTTCATCTTCTTTCATCAACTTATCATTTACTACAAAAGGTGTTTCCACACTATTTAAATTTTCTATGTTGAATTTCTTGAGAATGCCTTCTCCATACTTCTTTTGACTGATAAATATACCATCTTTTCTTTGACTTATTTCAATTCCCAAAAAATAATGAAGCAAACCCATATCATTCATTTCATATCTTCTCATCATATCATTTTTGAAAGTCAAGATCATATTCTCATTGTTACCAGTAATAATTAAATCATCAACATAAAGAGAGACAATGAGAATATTGTTACCTTGCTTCTTCACATAAAGTGTTGGTTCACTTGGACTTTTTAAAAAACCTTTTTCATTGAAGTAGGTATCAATTTGAGAGTACCATGCTCTGGGTGCTTGCTTCAGCCATATAATGCTTTCTTCAACTTGTATACCTTTTTCTTGACCTTTGATGATGAAGCCTTGAGGTTGTTCAATATAAATTTCTTCTTCTAATACTCCATTCAAGAATGCAGACTTTAAATCTAGTTGATGTAGTTTCCAACTTTTATGAGCTGCATAGAAATAAGAGTTCTAATTGTATTGTGTCTAGCAACATGTGCAAAAGTTTCTTGATAATCAATACCAGGTAATTGAGAGTATCCCTTTGCTACTAATCTTGCTTTGTGTCTTTGAATGGTGCCATCTGGATTGTGCTTTATTTTGTAGATCCACTTCAAGCCAATGACTTCCTTGTTACTTGGTTTCTTCACTAATTCCTAAGTTTTATTCTTCTCAATCATATTGATTTGTTCTTGCATTGCCTTGTTCCACACTTCTTTATGCATAGCATTTTCATAAGTTTCAGGCTCAATCATACAAAAATTACAAGAAGCATAAATATCACTTAACCTTTTCATTTTTATAGGAGTAGAACTTGAAGATGGACTTGAACTTGAAGTTGAAAATGGACTTATATTTGGAGGAGTTTGTTGTAAACCTTCAAGCTCATTTTCTTCATTTTGAGCATCATGAATTTCTTCATTAAGAGAAATAATATTTTCTTCAACTTTCTTTTGCTTCCAATCCCAAGCAACTTTTTCATTGAAAATAACATCTCTTCTTATATCACTTGATTTTGCTTCAAGCTGAAAAGTCTGTAACCTTTTGATTTAGAACTGTATCCAGCAAAGATACATTTTTTACTAACTTCATCAAGTTTATGCATTCTTTCCTTTGGAATATGTGTATAGCACACACATCCAAAGATTTTGAAATGCTTCACTGAAGGCTTTCTACCATACCAGGCTTCAAATGGTGTCATATTTTGAAGAGCTTTTGTTGGACATCTATTCATCAGATAAACTGATGTATTTATTGCTTCTGCCCAATAAACTTTGTCTTTCCATAAGATTTTTAAACTTTTTAAAGATAAGAAATGCCTCTAATTTATGTCTCATAAAATATACCCATATCATCCTTGAATAGTCATCAATAAAAATAATGAAGTAGATGTTACCTGCATGAGAAGGAGTTTTCATAGGTCCATATATGTCAGTATGAATAAGCTCCAATGGTGCTTTAGCTCTCCATACATGCTCTTTTGCAAATGCCTTTATATGTTGTTTTCCAAGTGCACATCCTTCACAAGGTTCTTCCTTGTCATGTATTGCTGGTAGACCATACACCATATTCTTTTGATATAAACTTCTCAAGCTTTGAAAATTTAAGTGTCCAAACCTTTTGTGCCATAGCCATGACTCGTCATTTACTTTCATCTTCCATGCAGCATCCTTTGCATGGTGCAAAATAAGAGGGAAACTTCTATTTTTCTCCATCTTGATTTTTGCCATAAGTTGCTTTTTCATCCCTCTGTCATATAACTTGCAAACATTATCTTCAAAGTGAACCATATGCTCATGCTCAATCAGTTGTCCAACACTCAAGAGATTTTTCTTCAAATCTGGAACAAGTAAAACATCATGAATGAATTTTCTTCTTTTCTTGGTGTTGCCCAGATGTAGTAACCCAAGAGGGGAGTGAATTGGGTTATTTTAAAAAATAATTTAATTGCTATGCAGATAAATGTGCTTTCAACCCTAATTTTGATTTGCAGCGGTAAAGTGGAGTGCACAGAATAATATCAACACAAAAATAAGCAATCACAAACACACAGAAGTTTATAGTGGTTTGGTGCCAAACTCAGCACCTACATCCACTCCCCAAAACCTTTGGGAATTCTACTAATCGTATCACAACGATTACAACCTCTAGCCGAACCAGGCTAGTCCTCTTGTTTATACGGCACAAGGCAGCCAAAAAACCCCTAGCCAATCCTAGGCTAGTCCTCTTGTTTCACGGCACAAGGAAGCCAAGAACCCCTAGCCAATCCTAGGCTAGTCCTCTTGTTTAAATGGCACAAGAAGCCAACAAACCAGGGTTCACTAACCCTTTTACAAGATAATCAGAGTATGTAAAGAAGAAGCTCCTACAAAGAGCAAATATTCAGAATATACTTTACAACTTTTTGAAGCAATAAACTCAGCAATAAATGAACTCGATTGAAGCAGCTGAAGTCTTGAATGCTTGAAAAGCTTCAATGATTCGGATGACCTTTCGGAGCAAGGAATGAGCTTGAATGCACAGCAACCACTCAACAAATATTTAATGAAGGCTCTTTTCTTGGATTTTTCTCTCTTTGAAATTTCTTTTCAAAATTCATCGTCAAGGTGTGCTTCTAATCCCAGCTATTTATAATCATCTAACAAGAAAATATCTATTAGATACATAAGAAATAAATGGAAATAATAATGGGAAGAAAATATAACCGTTAAACATGTTTTCCTTAAGCATTGAATGCAGATCTCCATTTGAGGAAGGATGAGCACTGAAAACATTCAAAAATTAAAGTTAACAATAGCTTGAAATAGCAATAGAGAGAGAAAGAGAGAAATAAAACTTTTTTTAGGCGGCGGTGGTCTTGAAGAAAGAAGCTCCAGGTAGCTGAGAAATGAATGCCATCGTCCAAGAGTAAAGTAATAACCCCTAGCTAGCTAATCAGTTAGCTAACCAGAGACAACACAGCAAAAGAATAGCACGTTAGTTAGCTCGGCAGATAACTCAACTAACTCCATTTGAAATCCAAACGGCAGCAGGATAGCTAGTTAGCTGAATAGCTAACTAAAGAGTGGCCAGTTAGCTCACGAGCTAACTAGAAGCAAAAGTACTCACCATCCGTCTAGCTTAGTTAGCTCTCCAGCTAACTGAGCAAAAAGGCAGCCAGTCAACTGAATAAAGTAGCTAACTCTCCAGCTAACTAGCCAACCGGCAGCTAGCTTTCTAGTTAACTGAAATTCAAATCCATTCGGCTGCAACATTCCCTGTAAAAAATAGTTAGCTATCCAGTTAGCTCCAGGATGAAATAGTTAGCTAAGCAGTTAACTAAAAGAAACGCCAGCTAGCTAGAAGGAGTTATAGTTAACTAACAAGACATCCAGCCAGCTAGCTAAAATGGAAGGGTGTTCGACCGAACCACTGTAACAGGATTTTTAGTTAGCTGAAAGGAATTCCAGCTAGTTAACCAGCTAGCTCACCAGTTAACTAAAATAAAGGGACATTCGGCCAGGCACCTGAGATAAGTTCCGTAGTTAGCTGAAAAGAGCTTCAGCTAGCTAACAAACTAACTCACCAGTTAGCTGAAATAAAGTGACGTTCGGCCAGGCAACTGTGACAAGAAATTTAGTTAGATGAAAGGGCTCCAGCTAGCTAACAAACTAACTCATCAGTTAGCTAAAATAAAGGGACCTTCGGCCAGCTTACTGAGACAAGTTCCTTAGTTAGCTGAGAGAGCTTCAGCTAGCTAGCTACAACTAGCTAAATTTCAAGACGGTTCGGCCCATACTCAGAGAGACTTTCCCAACTAGCTGAAAGGCGTGCCAGTTAGCTAAATAAACTAACAAGCTAGCTAGCCAGTTAACTCCAAGGCTAATAATCATGTTCAAAGCAAATTTAAATGAAGTACTTTCTTACCAGTCGATTTTGTATGAAGATACTTACTTGCAAGGCGACCGAACTTCCCTGTATCAATCTTAGAATTGCTTAATTTATTTTGTAATTATCAAAATCAATCTGGGGTCAACAATCTCCCCCTTTTTGATGATGACAAAACCTTTAAGAAAATAAAGAACAAGTGTATATATGGAAGTTTAATAAGAAAATAGGAGTAATCATAAAACATTAATTTCTCCCCCTGTCAAAATAGATAAGTGAATTCTTTTTCTTTTCTCCCCCTGAATATATGGAGTTACTATTTTACTCCATTCCTTAATGTATGCAAGCTACATTCTTCTCCCCCTTTTTGTCATTAATCAAAAAGAAGTTTGAAGAGTCTTGCAATAACTTTAAGCATAAAGAATCAAGGAGATGTTAACATGCATTACATAATCATAATTAAAACAGTCATGCAGATCAGCGCAAGATAATAGATATTACATGTCATTGTTTTAAGTCATAAAGCACAAGCATAACAAGATTGTTCAAATTCTACAAAACATATAAGTTAAGTACAATCAATTGTCATCATCGGATGAAGAAATATGCACTGAAACATTTGGCTTGCTTGACAATTCAGGCTTGACGGAGGAAGGCCGTGCCGGTGGAGTGAAAAGGTGCGGATGAGAAAACAACGCATCAGGTGCAGAGGCGGCAGAACAAGTGATGAGAGTCTCCATTAGTTGGCTCAGCCTAGAGAGGGTTCCAGTCCAATGGTCAACTGCATTTGTAGCATCCCGGGTCTGGGTCTGGTTCGATCTCATTTGATACTCTACCCACTCAGCCTTGGTCTCAAAGTTTTCAAGCTTGCTTTTAAGTAAATTTACCTCTTTCAGAATACGTTCCATAACAGATTCATTGTGGTGAAAGACTCTCCCATTAAGAATGTTTACATCATGAACAAGCCTTTCAAGAATGAGTTTAAATTCAGACATGTTTTCAAAAACAGAGGAGATATGCGGTATCATTGACGGAAGAAGCACTATCACCAGTGCTTCGACTAGAAGTGGCAAGGGTCAATTCATTGATAATGTGACGGAGTTGATCATACATAATCTAAATTTGCTTATAATTTATTGTGACGGAGTTGATAAATTTGCTTATAATTTATTGTGAACCACTCTACAAAAAATATCCATTTGAAGTTATGTATGGGTGTGCTCCTAATCATTATCTTGACTTTGCTAAAATTTCAACATCTCCTACATCTAGCAAAAAGGCTAAAGATTTTATAATCACCATGTCAAGGATTCAAGAAGAAGTAAAGAAGAAGCTTGAGGAAATTAATAAGTCTTATAAAGATGATGCAAATGCCCATCAAAGGATTCAAACTTTCAAAGAAGGTGATTTTGCTTGGGCTTATTTAAAGAAGAAAAGGTTTTCTATCCGTACATACAACAAGCTCAAAGAGAAGAAGATTTGACCTTATTGGATTTTAAAGAATAATAATAATAATAATGCGTATAAAATTGAGCTTCCAACATATATACACACACTCATCTTACATTTAATGTTCATGATTTGACCCCTTACCATGAAGAGAATGATCTAAACTTAGGGATGAGTTCTTTTTCACCTAGGAAGGATGATGTAATACAGATTTAATAAACTAAGAAGTATTTAATTTTTTTACCATAACTTTGTCTAGAATTATCCAATTTATGAATGGTTGGTGTATTGAAAACTAAACTTCTTTACCTTTCTAACAAGCTATAAATCTTGATAAGATTCCAATCATATGGATAGTTATGGAGCTTCAAAGTGACGCCTTGAAAGTTGTGTGCTGAATTGAATAGTATCTAGTATTTCTATCATAATTTTCTCTAAAAATATCCAGTTCATGTATGGTTAGTGGCATTGGAAACTAGACTCCTTTACCTTTTCAACAATCTATAGATCTTGATCAGATTTCAAACACATAAAAAATTATGAAGCTTAAAAGTGATATCTGGGAAGCTATAATTTGATATCTAGGAAGCTATAATTTCTAGTTAATAGTTTATGTTTCTTTGTGAAATGTGTGAGCCTATAAATAGCTTGTATCAGGTGAAAGTGGGGAATCATTTTTGTTAATACAACTAAGAATAGAAATTATCTATTTCTCTCTTTATCCCAACTTTGTGAAGTAAAATTTGATATCCTTTTTGTGCTCTTCCCAATCCTAATTCTTTCCTACATCATTGAGGGTCAAGGTTGGCGGTGCTACGGTTGGCCAAGGGATGACGGTTCTAAGCCCAGGGTTTCAAAAGGGTTGGGGTCAAGAGGAAGAAGACACTAGTCTTCTTTTTATCTCTAAACCAATCAATTCGAGGCTACTGCCACTCCCTCTTGGTTGTTGTCAGAGGGGATGAAGTGATCACCTAGGATCATTGATCGATGGTATGGTGAGCGATTATGGCTGATTGATCATACTACTACCAAGGGAATCAACCCCCCTTGGTGAAGAAGAGGACGATCTTCATTGGGGTCTGGGTGAACCGGCTAATAGATCAAACCAAGTTCTCATGGGTTTTAGCACATTTGAAATTCAAAGTAACCAATTTCAAATTGGTTCGGACCTAAGTTTACTTGGCCTACATTTTTGGATGTTAGTCCTGTTAAACCTATTTGAACCTCAAACCAATTTAATTAGGCCGGTTAGATCAACCCATCAATCTATCCATTTGAGCTCATCCCTAAACTAAATTAAGCTTGGTTCAGCGAGCCAAATATGAATTCAGTCCAATTCTAGTGAACTAGAAATTATTTTAGAACTAAATCAATGAATCAAGTCTTGATTTTAGTTAACTCGATGAACTTGATTGTTGGTTTGGGACCAAATTAGTAACCTGAAACCAGTTTGAGTTTGGTTTGGTTAATCAAAATACAAATTGAACCAATTCTTAAGCTTAAACTCAAATTAAGCCTAATTCTTTGAATCAGACTTTAGTTTAAATTGATCAGTGAACCCATCTATTTATTAATTGAAACTGAGCTCGAGAATATTAGCTATTATGTTTATGAGAATAATTCTGAAACTTGTTGTATAGGTGATTGGTATCCCTGTGTTGCATTAATTGGATTAGAAAAAATGCTAAGTAGGATAATTATAAATTAGTCAATTATTTAAACTTAATTTAAAATTTAAATAAAAATTTTAATTAATTATTGATGTTTAAACATGCATTGTTAATTGAAATATGAATCATTATTACCCATTATATATTTATTGTTGTATTTTGCGCAATAGAATTTTAAAATTTCAATTCCTTTTATTATTATTTAATTCCTACATAATTAGTTATTACAAAATTTCACTAATTCAAATAAATAAAATATAAAAGTTAAATTTGATATTATTATAAAACCAAAGATAATAATAACTAATAATAATAACAATAATAATGACATTCATATATATACATAACACTATCTCAGGAACTACTAGGTTAATTAAATAATGAAATAATTGAATGTAAATGAATACAAAAGGATAAAATATGTTACCCTAGGCCAATTATAATATTACTTCATGATATAATGACTAATATTGGAATACACCTCCATCTATAGGGTTAAATATGGTGCTTTAATCTTGTCACACCGATACGTGACCATAGACATGACCATAGCTTATTCAAGATAAGATGATATGCAAATTTAAAATAATGACAAAAGATGATGACATGATAACCATGATAGTATGTAACTTGCAATGACTGAAGATATGTAAATCTCGAGTATGATGATATGAAAATTAGAAACATGGACATTATATTAAATATAGAAATATAAAAAATGAGTTCAAAAATATTTTAAAGATTATAAGTATTCTCACTACGACAATTTTTTTTAATTAGACTACGTCTAAAAAATGTAGTCTATATAAAAGACTATGTTTTCTAAACCGTAGTCTAGGTGAGTGTAGTTAAAAGTGTGACTGTAGTTAAAAGTCCTTTTAGACTACGTTTTTAGACGTAGTTAAAAGTCAAAAAAATGTAGTCTTTAAATACATTTAGACTACATTTTTATCAAAAAATGTAGTCTATAACTTTACAAAAGACTACATTTTTATCAGAAAATATAGTCTAAAGTCAATAAAATAGTTTTTAAATACATTTAGACTATGTTTTTATCAGAAAATGTAGTCTAAAGTCAATAAAACGTAGTCTTTAAATTTATTTAGACTACGTTTTTATCAGAAAATGTAGTCTAAAGTCAATAAAACGTAGTCTTTAAATTCATTTAGACTACGTTTTTATCAGAAAATGTAGTCTAATGTCAATAAAACGTAGTCTTTAAATACATTTAGACTATATTTTTATCAGAAAATATAGTCTAAAGTCAATAAAACGTAGTCTTTAAATATATTTAGACTACATTTTTATCAGAAAATATAGTCTAAAGTCAATAAAACGTAGTCTTTAAATACATTTAGACTACGTTTTTATCAAAAAATATAGTCTAAAGTCAATAAAACATAGTCTTTAAATACATTTAGACTATGTTTTTATTAGAAAATGTAGTCTAAAGTCAATAAAACGTAATCTTTAAATACATTTAGACTACGTTTTTATCAGAAAATGTAGTCTAAAGTCAATAAAATGTAATCTTTAAATATATTTAGACTACATTTTTATCAGAAAATGTAGTCTAAAGTCAATAAAATGTAGTCTTTAAATACATTTAGACTACGTTTTTATCAAAAAATATAGTCTAAAGTCAATAAAACGTAGTCTTTAAATACATTTAGACTACATTTTTATCAAAAAATGTAGTCTATTATGAACATTTAGACTATGTTTTTATATTAAAAATGTAGTCTAATATCAAATCCTGTCATACAAACATATAATTTTAATTCCAAAAAAAATCCTAAAAATATTGATTTCTCCGTGCAAACTGTCATACAAACATTTATTGTCATACAAACATATAGTTTCAATTCCAAAAAACCTCAAATACATTGAATTAAAATGTTCAATACTATCATACAAACATCTTTCCACATAACATTTTTTCAAATGAAACCTTGTAAGTACACGACCCATTCTTCGCGCATAATGTCGATCTCTTCTTGTTTATAAGTTTTCTTCTCACCAAACTACAATATACATAAGTTAATCAGAAAAGAGCACTAAATAACACATGATACAAAAATCTAAAATCATAAAAAGTACTACTTATATGAATCATGTACACAATAATAACAAACCTTTTCATATAAGTTACTCATAAAAAGAGCACTAAATAATACATGACATAAAAACCTAAAATCATAAAAAGTAGAACTTATGTGAATCATCTATGCAATAATAACCTACATACCTTTTCATCGGTTGAAATGATATAATTCTCAATGATCTCCTTCATATACATGATGACATAATAGCCACATTCAACACCTGATGGTTGCTTTGGATACTTGAAAAATGAATTTAAAAGTTTTTATAAGATTAAAACAAATAATATCTAATTTTATGAATTATTAAAAAGAATATGCAACTCAATATACCTTAATTGACTCCCAAGTAAGTGTTTTTCTTGCAACTCGGTCAGCTTTAGCATTGTATATTTTGAGTGCACTAATTTAACAAAGTATAGTAATAGTGTGAGACTCAAATGATATAATTCAGACAAATTACTGTAAAATTAAAAATAAATAAATACTTACATATTAATAACACCTTTCAATTCTTTTTCCACTGAACGTCCAATAGAATCACAAAAATACACTTTGTCCCTATAAGGGTCAATAACCGCCAAGGACCAGTGATCCCTTCATAAACATAATAATAATAATCAACAACTTAATATCAAAAGTATCAATTTTTATTAAAAAACCACTTACCCAGAGTTATAAGGAGCTAGAAACAATTGATCCACATAACAATGCTCTAATTTTTTTAGCAATCAAATCTGATCGTACTCCACCGATCCAGAGTGTACAAAGATCTGTCCAGGGTCTATGAAGCCATACATGTTGAGAAGTTTTAATTTCTTGATTTGGTTGTACAAATAGCTACACAAATCAAATTATTCAATCCCACAGTTTTTATTAGAAACTTGTAACATATAGTAATTGCATATGAAATGCAAAAAATATAAAATATCTTATTACCTCATATATAGCACAATACAACTAGAAGTAATCTTATCCATTGAGCAAAAGTTATCGATATCTTCTCGAATAATATAACAAACCCGTTCATAACCAAAGACACCAACATCCAATACCACCATTATTGTATTTGTATCTCCCAAACTTTTTGCAATGTGATTCTTTAAATATGACAAACTCCATAGACTCTTTTCTTTGTTTTCTATCTAATTTTTGCGGACAATCTTAGCCTGTTCATAATAATGAAATTCAATTCACATATGTTACATAACAAATAGTTTATCAATATAAATTAATCACAAATTTAAAGATAAGTTAAAATGTTTCATATACCTTTCTTTGATCATCAATAACTAATGATCGAGGCCATGCAATGTGAGAACCAACTAAATCTTTAACTTTCACAGGATCATTACCAATTGTTATTGGAAGGAGAGCATCATCGTCAAAACAAACATTGATATCAATAGATACACGATAATTATGAATACCCAAAGGAAGTCCATGTACAACAGAGTTTGGTTCTACATTCTCAATCACTGTACCATATCCAATTATATTATTAATAGATTCTACTGCCAATTTGCATGGTTTTCCCTTCAAAGCAATAACATTAGAAAATATAAGTACTATGAATTTAAATAAAATGCTACAAATATAAGTAAATATTAACATACCTTTTGCATGTTTCTTTGTCCAATGGCAATAAATTCTATATTTTCATCATTTTGTGTATCAGAATCAGCAACAATTTTATTTGGATGCAGTTTTTTAATTGAGCAGCAGCTAGCTTTGTCTGAAACATATTGAGCACTTGCATCAATTTTTGAAATATCTCTCAACTTTGTGTTTTCTTCATGAAGTTTACGTAGCTCATCAAGTAATGATTTTCTTTCCTCTGCATCTTCTCTTTGTTGTTGGTTCAGTATTTTTTGTTCTTCTAACAAATGTTGTAAGAGTTCGCTTGTTTTTGTTCTTTTTGGAAGATTGAAATAGGTTTTAGGGGTAACCATGCCTCCAACACCCCTTACTCGACCACCATATTCGGGATTTCCCAATGCCATTCCTAGTATGTCTTTTTGTCCCGATTCTTATATTGATCCATCTTTCACCTTCATTATATATTCATCCTGATATGTAGACAAAACGAACCATACATTAGGAAGTTATAAAAGAATCTATAATTAGCTATTAAATGAATAATAACAGATTTACTTACAATCTTCTGTATGACTTCTTGGATGACTTCACTATCAGAACCATCACCTTTTGAATAAACAGCTTTCCATACAATACTTCATCCAATGTCTTCATCAATGCCCATCTCTTTTTTCTATAATTATTAGACAACAAATATATTAATAAAAAATAAGCTAACAATTACTCAACAATGCAGAACTAAATATTCAACACTTACTATCTTTTCTTCCACATTAATAAATCCATTTCTAGATGAATGATGTTGATACTCATTGCTTTTTGCTCTTTCACTTTGCAACCTACTCCATTCCTGAAATTCTGGAGAACTATACCTGCTGACAAAGGCATTCCAAGCATCTTTTTTTATGAATGGATAGTTCTTAGGAGGGTTGTCAAATAAGGGTCGCATATCTTCCAATGGATTCAAGAATTTTGTACAAGCAGATGACAAAATATATTTCTTTCCTTCAACTGGCACATTATAAGCTTTCTATAAAAACATAGAAATACATAAGAGCATACTAATGAAATCAAAATTCAATTAAAAAAATTAAGAAAAACTTACCTTTATTTGAATCCAAATTTTGTTTTTTAGTTCTGCAGGAACTGAAAGCCAATTTTCAAAATTAATAGGCACAGTGGTTCTAGCAATAACACCTAGATAACTTTGCATTTCTGTATTAACCTCCCCTAAAGATTATCCTCTTCTGTTGTAAGTCACCTCCTTTACTTCTCCATGATACCTAGCTTTTATTACTCTAGGCATAGTTGTTGGACCCCTTTTTCTTTTGACCTTTTTTGCGCTTGACGTAGGTTCTTCATTCACAGTCAGCAACCTATACAATAAGAGTAAATTATCATTATTTTAATAAAAAATATAATATAAAAATAAATATAATAAAATAATAAAAATAAGTGAATGTACGATTAACAAAGCTATTACCATTTCATGTTAATTATTAGCAATCCAAGTACCGTCACTATCATCCCGCACATAAGGTAGATGAGAATCATCCATAATATCAAAAGATTGTATATCAGGCAATGATTTGATAACACAATGTTCTAATACCATATCACCTAACTCGTCATCATTTGAATAACCATTAAACATGTGCCTTGAGTTTGAAACTACAATCGACCAAGCTGAATCATTTCCATCTTCTACATAAAACACTTGCTGGGGATTAGTAGATAAAATAAAAGAATCTGACTTATGTCCAATTTTCGTAAGATCAACCAATGTGCATCCATCTTCGTCTTCTTTAACTCCACTAGAGCTGTCAACCCACTGACACTTAAAAACTACCACCTTAAATTCAATATAATCAAGTTCTCATATATCCTAAAGAACCCCATAAAAGGACATGTTTGAAATTATCGGGTTCTTATCCTTCGAGCTAGACACTTGCATTGTTTTAGCAGTTAAGATGACACCACTATTCTGAACACATCTGGTAATATTACGTTTTTGGGTGTGAAATCAAACTCCATTTATAATATCCATCATATCTTATCACTTGGGGTTGAGGTCCATGAGATATCCACCTCAACGTATCGAAAATTATGTTACTGGATTCCTTAATCTCAGAAGCAACCTACATTCATTTTTAAAATTCAGCAACATAAATGATAGTTAAGTATAAATAAATGATGATCTCCTAGAAGATGCCAACCACATAGTCATATACCTTTTCACGCAACCAATTTATGAAAGTGCAATTATGCTCATCCTGAAGCCACTTTTGTCTCCTTGCTTTATTTGGATTAGCTGCCTTCAATTCTTCCATGTGTTGCATGTATGTTAGAACTTATTCAGTTATGACCACATACTTTAAAAATAAGAACATTTAATGAGACTCAAATAACTTATGATGGGCCTAACTTACTCTATATAGGCTGCAACTTCTGTTGTATTTTCCAACACATAAAGATGTACTTGCTCTAACTCTTTCGCATTAGCTCTAAATACATGAGAAGCAAAAAGTGGTACTGTGTTGACCACCACACTCATTTCTCATTGATGGGATCCCAACAGCTTTCATATTTGACAAGTACTCCGAACAATATTCTACATCTTCTTTAGCAATATAACATTCTGCAATGCAACCTTTTGGCCTATTGCGATTGCGTACATATCATTTTAAAATCTTCATGAATCTTTCAAAAGGATACATCCATCTTAAATATACTGATCTGCTTAATTGGACTTCACGTACAAGGTGTACGGTTAAATAAACCATTATGTCAAAAAACAAAGGAGGATAATTCTTTTCCATCAAACATAAAGTCTTCATAAGTTCTTCTTGTAGAAAACTAAGATTGCAAGTATCCATAACTTTTTTGCAAAGTGCATTGAACAAACTTAGTCTAGTTATTGTGGATCTCATGTTCTTATTCAACAACCCTCGTAATGCCAATGGAAGAATTTGTTGGATCAAAGTATGGTAGTCATGAGATTTTAGGCCATAAAGCTTTAATTCATCCATAGAAACATAATTTCTTAAGTTAGAACAGTATCTATCTGGAGCTTTAAATGCAGAAAACATCTTGCAAAATTTGATTTTCTCAGCCTTAGAAAGTGTGTAACTTGCAGCAGGCAAATATGTTCTATTTTCACCCACTATTGCTGTAGCTCACTTCGAATTCCCATATTTACTAGATCTAAATGACTGCTTAGTCCATCTTTTGACTTTCCAGGTATATCAAGAAGGGTTCCCACGATACTCTCACATACGTTTTTCTCAATATGCATTACATCTAATACATGACGTACATGAAGAAACTCCCAATATTCAAGATAAAAAAATATTGACCTTTTTTCCATGCAAGTTTAGACTTTGCCTCTGAAACCTTGTCCTTCTTTTTGATTTCTCAACATACACTGTATTTGCTTGCTTTTTTTCATACACATAATTAATATTTTTGGTATTTTGTAAAATTTCTGTTCCAATTAAAGGTTTAGGCTCAACATCAAACTCTTGACAACCATTAAATGCCTTTTTTGCTCTTCTATATGGATGATTTATGCGCAAAAATCTTCTATGACCTTGGTACATATTTTTTCGACTATGTTTCAAGTATACACTATGTGTATTTTCAGCATAAATTGGGCAAGCCAAATAACCTTTAACACTGCAACCACTCAAATTTTCATACGCAAGAAAATCATTTATTGTCCATAGTAATATAGCCTTTAAGGTGAATACCTCTTGCAAATATGCATCGTAAATTTTAACACCGACATCCCATAGTATTTTTAAATCATCAATAAGTGGTTGCAAGAAGATGTCAATATCATTTCTCGGCTGCTTAGGACCTAATATCAACAAGGTTAACATCATAAACTTTCGCTTCATACACAACCATGGTGGGAGATTATAGGTAATAAGTACGACATGCCATGTACTATAACGGCTACTTAAAGAGCTATGTGGATTTATCCCATCTGCTGCAAGTGCCAATCGAAGATTTCATGGCTCACATACGAAATCAGGCCATTTGTGGTTTATTAATTTTCATGATGCTACATCTGCTGGATGTTGAATATAACTGTCAACTTCTCTTTCACTAGAATGCCATATCAAATCTTTTGATATTTGACGAGCACCATACATTCTTCTAAACCTGGGTATTGGGGAAAAATACCACACAACTTTTGCCGGCATGCCTACTTTTGGATGATTGGACATACATCAACATCCTTATTTGCATTTCTATACAAAATGCAATCATTTGGATATGTGTGTATCTTTTCATATTGCATTCCTAAGGCACACAATGTCTTTTTTGCTTCATATATTGATGTTGGCATCAAATTTCCTTTTGGAAGCACATCACCCCAAAAGCTTAAAAGCTCATTGAAACTTGTATCGCTCCACCCATATTTTGTTTTAAAGTTGTATAATTGTACCAAAATAGAAAGCTTAGTGAACCCACTACAACCCGTGTATAAAGGGCGCTCAGCATCATCCAACAAGTCAACAAATTTCTCTGGATTACATTCAAATAGATCTCGCTTCAACCATTTCCACAGCATTAATATCATCATTGTATTGAAGACAACATTCTTCAGCATCTAAGGTACACTTATCTTCCTTAACATTACATATGTTTTCGCCATGCCATATCCATACGTCATAACTTGAGTCGATACTATTACAAAAAAGATGATCTTTAACCACTGTGATATCATGAACTTTCATATTTCTATATTTTATGCATGTACATTGTATGGAACTAGGGTCACTTAAATTTTTTTTAACATAATTCAAAAAAACTTCGACACCATCCTCATATCTTTTTGTATGTCTATCAGCAGAGTATCATGACTTATTTAGTCTGTTTAAATTCAAAAAATACCAGTAACTAGTTAATTAAATTAACAAATATAATTAATTTTATCTAACAAACTAATTAAATTTATCAAACCATATAGAAGTAAAAAAAAATTGAAAGATGATAAGTAAATTAAAAAGATAAATAATAACTTACAGTGGTTTAGCTTCCTTAGCTTTGTCATCAATCTCTTTGGACTTACTTTCCATGCCTGATGAATCCACCATCTATGTTCCTAAAATAGAAAAGATATTATGTTCAGAAACATATAAACTTTTTCTATTTGAATCACGTTATTAATTTAAATGGTAAAGATTAATTGCATCAATCTCTTTGAATCAAGTTATTAGATTTTTTTATTTTTTTAATACTTAATTTAAATGGTAAGGATTGATTGCATCTTAATTCAGTCTTTTTTTTAATTTAAAAAAAATTAACAATCACCTTTAAGAAAAAAAAAAAAAAAACCCAGCCTGAATGGGCCAGACCGAGCCCAGGCCCAGCCCACCAGGCCATCCCCCATCCCCTATTTCAATCGCGCGCGCCGCTGGTTCACCTAAACCAGGGGACGGTGCCGGCGGCCAAGGGCCGCCGCCACCTCTCCCGGGGTACCTGGTCGGCCATCGACGACCGGCCTAGTGCCGGCCGACGGCGGCACCCCTTTTAGTTTTTATTTTTTATTTTTTTCTTTATTTCCTTTCTTCTTCTTCCTCCGTACCTCCTCCCTAGGGAGCGGCATGGTTCCCTAAACCCCTAAGCTCGTCTTCTTCTTTTCGCCTCTAGCCTCCTTCCTTTGGTTCGTTTTCCGCATCCTCTTTGCCGTGGATTGCCTCGGTTATTTTTTTTTTTTATTTTTTTTTCTTCTCCGTTTCTTCATGCGTTGAATCCGATGAGTATTTTTTCTTTTCTTTTTCGATCCACATATAACCTTTTAATTTCTTAAATTTTTTTCTTTGCTTTCTGGAAAAAAAAATATCGAGAGCATAAATTATCTATCCCTCGTCTTCCGACTAATAAAGGAATTCAAGAGAGAAACACAGCAATCCAAACCATCGGAAATACCAAAATAAAATTGGTTAAAAAAAAATAACCACCAGTTTTGGAGATGATAAATGCCAATGGATCAAGATTAATAAAGTAGAGAAGAGAGATTGAGAGGAGGATACCGGAGACCGCCATGGCAAAATCACACCCACCGCCGCAGACGTTTTCTAGTATCGGAAATGATAAATGCCAACGGATCAAGTTTAAGAAAGGAAAGAAGAGAGATTGAGAGGAGGGATACCGGAGACCGCCATGGCAAAATCACACCCACAGCCGCAGACGTTTACCAGTCTTGAAGATGATAAATGCCAACAAATCAAGATTAAGAAAGGAGAGAAGAGAGATTGAGAGGAGGGATACCGGAGACCGCCATGGCAAAATCACATCCACCGCCGCAGACGTTTATTAGACTCGGAGATGATAAATGCCAACAGATCAAGATTAAAGAAGAGAAGAAAGATTGAGAGGAGGAATACCGGAGACCGCCATGGCAAAATCACATCCACCGCTGCAGACGTTTACTAGACTCGGGGATGATAAATGCCAACGGATCAAGATTAAGAAAGGAGAGAAGAGGGATTGAGAGGAGGGATACCGGAGACCGCCATGGCAAAATCACACCCACCGCTGCAGATGTTTACTGGTCTCGGAAATGATAAATGCCAACGGATCAATATTAAGAAAGGAGAGAAGAGAGATTGAGAGGAGGCAGACGTTCCTCCATTTATCTCCGGCGAGGGATTCCCGATGGCCACCGGGGAGAGAAGAGGATAAAAAATACTGTCGATGACTTGAATAAAGGAACATATCGGGCCTGTGGAAAAATCTTCGTTTCACCTTCTCTCACGCGCACGCTAAGTCTTCACGGAAACGTGAGGCGTGAAGCCTCTTCCTCTTCAAGTACGTGGATTTTTCCGTGCATTCTTCCAAAACCTCCACGTAAACTCCACCCAACGCCTTATCTCCTTTGAACTCACCGAACGCCTTGGATTCCCCAAACCCCACCGGACACGGACGCCGGTGAGGGCTGCCGCCGATGGTCCGAGCCCGACAAGTTGGCGGGCATGCTACAGGATCTGAGCCAATGATCCGATCAGATGCCCCCCTTTCACCAGGTTTCTCTCTCTCCCTCCCAATCATTCTTTGAATTAAAAAAAAGGATTATCTGTAGTTGAATCAGCCGATGAATCAGCTTGGTGAAGAGACAGCAAACAAAACCCTAATCTTGCGTGGTGATGGAGTCTTTGTAAACCAAACTTTGGTGGTGATGATGGTGGTGTCTCCTCAACTGTAATCCTGCGGGACGGGCAGTGGAGTCGCAAACGAAACCCTAATCCAGAACAAAACTACAGCGGGACATCGAGGGTTTCATTTAAGAAAAAAGGGGAAGCGAATTACGAGGAGAAGGAAAAAAGATAAATTTTTAGTTTTATATTAGACTACGTCTTAATTAAAAACGTAGTCTTTTATTATATAAAATAATATAAGATTACGTCTTAATTAAAAACGTAGTCTTTTTAAATTATTATATAAAATAATATAAGACTACGTCTTAATTAAAAATGTAGTCTTTTTATATTATAAGATAATATAAGACTACGTCTTATTTAAAAATATAATCTTGTTATATTATCAGATAATATAAGACTACATCTTAATTAAAAACATAGTCTTTTTACATTATTATATAAAATAATATAAGACTACGTCTTAATTAAAAATGTAGTTTTTTTATATTATAAGATAATATAAGACTACGTCTTATTTAAAAATATAATCTTTTTATATTATCAGATAATATAAGACTACGTCTTAATTAAAAACATAGTCTTTTGACATAATATCAGATAATATAAGACTACTTTTTAATTTAAAATGTAGTCCTTTTTATATTATCAAATAATATAAGACTACGTCTTAATTAAAAACATAGTCTTTTTTTATTATCAGATAATATAAGAATACGTCTTAATTAAAAACGTAGTCTTTTTGACATAATATCAAATAATATAAGACTACGTCTTAATTTAAAACGTAGTCTTTTTATATTATCAAATAATATAAGACTACATCTTAATTAAAAACGTAGTCTTCTTTTATTATCATATAATATAAGACTACGTCTTATTTAAAAACGTAATCTTTTATATTATCAGATAATATAAGACTACGTTTTTAATAAAAGATGTAGTTTTTAAATTATGAAAAATTATGAAAACGTAGTCTAAAATATTAGACTATCTTTTTTACGAAAATCGTAGTCTTTTTCCTAAAACCTACCATAGTCTATTCTACTATTGACATGCTATGGTCATGAAAGTTTTATAAGGATTAATCTGCTGAATTATAAATTTATAATTAGTCTTATTTACTAAATATAAACTCATTAAATTATTTTTATTATTTTTTAGAATACAGAAAATGAAGATGGATCCGGATACAAAGCAGTATTTGCTAACTTGTTCTAATTAATTATCTTGAATGTTATTTAGATTTGATAGTCACCGAATATTTTTTTATATATTATTTAAGTTGTAATAATAATTTTATTTTATTCTTTATAATGCTAGTTCAAAATTTTTTAAATAAATGATAACTTCTGTTGTTGGATGCCTTGTGATGCCTTGTGTGCCATATATATGAATTGTTACATTCCAGATTAGAATCTACGGCGTGGCAATGGTTACGTCTTTTAAACTTCTTTAACCTCTTGCATCGGTCAAACTAAAAACCGAGAGCTGAATCCATCCTATCCTCCCACCGACATGTCCGATGTAAAAACCCAAGTAAGACGCACTTGCTCCGACAACAGTAGTCGGTCCAAGCTTTGCCTTAAAAAACCAGGGGTATGCCTTCACAACACTTCACGTTCATCTCAACTTCGGCGCCCACCAAATCCGTACTCCGCTCCTGCGTAAAGCCGCTAGGTCCCATTCCAGACTTGTTCGCTAGTGTCACGACCGCCATGCGGGTGTGACAGCCCTCCACCCCCATACAACCGAGACGCGTGTAGGAATGTTGCTGCCACTTCTCTGACCACAACGCGTTACGCATTGCGACTCTCTGTCTTTATATCCCCCGAACATCTTCGATGAACCCAAGCACCAGACGTGAAACGTTCGCAATGGAGAGAGAACGGGGAAGCAGCTCCTCGATGACGAGCTTCACGGTGCCCCCAGACGCCAAGCTCCTGCCGGAGATCCTCGAGTACGTCGGCCGATTAGGGAAGAGCGCCGCTGCATACCTTCGTTTCCGGGCCACCTGCAGGTGGCTCTTCGCTATTCTTTCCCCTCACCCACGCCATCTCCCCCTTCAGCCCCCTTTCCTGATGCTGCCGTTGGAGCCCGATACCGGCCTCGGCTCGTTTATCGACATCGCCACCACCCGCAAACATAACTTCTCTCAGGTTTCCGACGACACTCGGGGTCGGGGTAAGTGCTGCCTGGGCTCTTCCTTTGGATGGCTGTTCCTCACTGGCGCCGATTTTATTCCCTTCCTCCTCAACCCATTTACCGGGGCCGAGATCCCTCTCCCTCCTCTCACCACCATCCCCGGCTTTCCACATTTCCTACTATTTGCCACCGCGTCGCAAACTTTCTTTGTATTATCTGGTTATCGACCCCCCAGCTTGAATGCAGAAGAGATGGTGAACATATTCGTCCACCAGGCCGTATTATCTGCCGATCCAACTCTCGACCAGCAGGCCGCCACAGTCGTCGTGCTTAAATCCTATATTGCATTCCACACCTTCTACTGCCGGCTGGGAGACACATCCTGGACCGAGATCGATATCTCGGGCTTCCCGGGCTTCCCTGACTACTCTACTTTCGACATCATACCATTTCCAGAGCGGAAACTATGTGCGATCATTGACGGGAATAGTCTGGTGTTACTTGATTTCAGCTGCCCCTCAGTCAGGAGGACGATGGACCAGGTGGACTTTCCCAGTTGCATGGTGACATACTTGGTCGAGTCGGCAGGGGAACTGCTGCTGATCACTGAGCACCACGAAACTACCATCACTCCTTACAGAATTAATAAGTCATTCCGTGTGCATAAGATCCATCTGCATGAACTGGCCGGTGACTTATATGGGACTATGCAGGTGACACGAGTCCATAGCATTGGCGATCGGGTCCTTTTCTTGGGTCCTGGTCACTCTCTCTCCATTTCTGCTCAAGATTTCCCTGGGTTTAGGGGGAATTGCATCTACTATGTCAACACTCACATGTATGACGCCACAGGTCATGCTGGGGCTGATTTCATCGGCGTCTTCAACTTAGAGGACTGCAGTTCTGAAGATATCTTTGATTTGAGTGACTTGGATGGGATTGCTCCGTGGAGGACTAAGGCGACAATGCATTGGTGGGTGTCTCCAAATCTCCGCAAGGGGGATGCATGATGCGGTGGAAGTCTAGGTAGCATACTTGTTAGTCTCTATCGTTATCATGTTGTTCTGTGTGCTCGCTGTTTAGGGGATCATTTTAAGGTTTATTCTGAAGTGTGAACTTGTTGCTTTTATGGTCATGTTATTCTGTGCCGGATCTCATTTGAAGAGATTCTAAAGTGTTGTAAATGTTAAAAATGTAACGGTTGTTCTTGTTAATTTTTAAGTGCTATATTTTATTATTGATTTAGCATATGTTGGGCTCATATATATATATATATATATATATATATATAGTTGCACTTTTGTTATTATGATGGTTTTATGTTTTGATGTATAAACTTATGCAGAGTGAGGTAGCCTCACATGTAAGAAGGGCATTATGTTTAAAATATTATAAATATGGATAAACCTTACATCTGTTTTTCTTATTGAAAAAAAAAAAATCAGTCGTCTTCTTTCCTACTTCCTCTTTTCTTATTTTTCTTCTTCTCCCACGCCTTCATCTTCTGGTTCATGGCCAGATCTATGGCAAGAAGGCCTGATCTCCATTTTGTGTTCTCTCCTACTCCTTTCATTTTTCTTCCTCCTTTCACTTTTTAGCCCGACGAAGCGGGCGGTGGAGATCAAAACCGGAGGCTGACGGTTGAAACCAATCCCATCAGAAATTAGTATCAGAGCCAAAGGTGCTTGTGGATGAAGGGAAAGAAGAAAAGATTAGAGAAGATGACTGCGGCTTCTCAGATCTTAAAAAAAAAATTTGCATTTCCATGTTAAAGAGGCCTTCTGTTCTAGCTAGGAAAGGGCACTTGGAGACATGAGATTTGAACAGAATTTGTCTCTTTAAAAAAAAAAAAGAAAGCGGGGAAGGAAAGTAGACAAAGTGGCTAGTTTGGCTCATAGCAAGTGGAGCAAATAAACACGGCAACACTATCCTAAAATATTTCCATGGCAAGCTCAAGTAATATCGGTATGAGCATCGATCAGCCTTCTATTCCTATCTTTGATGAAGAAAATTATGATTATTGGAGTAACCAAATGAAGACCATTTTTATTTCACAAAAAAATTGGGATTTAGTGGAGAATGGGTATAATGAAGAGTCATCTACTCCAACCAACCAACAAATGGAGCAATTGAAGGATTATAAAAAGAAGGATGACAAAATCCTATTCAATAAAGGAAGCAATTGAACGACCATAAAAAGAAGGATGCTAAAGCCTGTTCTTCATCTAACAAGCCGTGTCTGATAAGATTTTATCAAGAATCATTAGAATCATTAAATCAAAGGAGGCATGCAACATTTTGCAAGAGAAATTTTAAGAAAACACCAAGGTGAGAGCTATCAAACTTTAAACTCCTAAGAAAAGAGAGAGTTAGATAATTTGAGAATATAAGAAAATAAGAAATTAAAGGATTACCTCTCCAAAATCATAGAGATTGTTAATCAAATAAAGAGCTATGGTAAAACCATCATCGAGAAAAGAAAATGTGAAAAAAATTTGCCTAGTTTGCCTCCAAAATTTGATATAATAGTTACAATTATTGAAGAATCTAAAGATCTTTCTATGTTAAATGTTCATGAGTTGACAGGATCTCTTGAGGCTCATAAGCAAGGTTATTTAGGCATAAAGAATCATCAATTGAAAGTGTCTTTCAATCTAAACTCAAAATGTTTAACAAAAGTTCTCAAAGAGAATCATCTAGTTATGCATAAGTTAAAAGAGAGTCATTTAGAGATTGAAACTAAAGTAGAGGAGAAGGAAGAAATATGAGAGGAAGAGGTAGAGGAGGGCAAAAAAACAACCTTCCAAGAAGACAAAATAATGATAGCACTCAACGAAAGTGTAATATATATAAGATCTTCTCATATTGAAAAAGATTGTTCATTTAAGAGAAAATCTCAATGTTATAAAAGTAAAAAGTTTGGACATATTTAAAAAAATTGTAGGTACTAAGCAAGTGAGCAAGCACACTTCTTCGAAGAAAATGAAGATGAGCAAAGCACATTATATGCATGTCAAGCTGCGAAAGAGCAAAGAAATGATGTATTATATCTTGATATTGTATGTAGCAACTACATGACCGGTGATAAATTCATCTTTATGGACATTGATAGTTCTTCAATCTCACAAGTGAAGATAAAAAATGGTGTACTAGCCCAAACAAGAGGCGAAAGCACAATTGTAATTAATACAAAGAAAGAAAGAAAGTTCATCCATGATATTTTACTTGTTCCATACTTGAGAAAAAATCTCTTAAGTGTTAGACAATTGATTGAGCATAGGCACATGGTGTATTTTAAAGACAACGGTTGCAAGATATGTGACAAAGGGGTAAAAAAGCAACTTATGGCAAATATCAATATGGAGAAAAATAGAAGCTTTTCTCTTTTTTTGGATTATACAAATAATGTTGCATGGAAAATAAAAGTGAATAATGAGTCATGGCTATGGCACAAAAGGCTTGGGCACTTGAACTTTCAAAGCTTGAGAAGTTTACAATAAAAGAATATGGTGTATAGTCTACTAGCAATACATGACAAGAAAGAACCTTTTGAAAGATGTGCACTTGAAAAATAACATAGAGAGGCATTTCCAAAGAAGCATGTATGGAGAGCCAAAGTACCATTGGAGCTTATTCACACTGGCATATGTAGACCCATGAAAACTCCTTCTCATGTTGGTAACATCTACTTCATTATTTTTATTGATGATTATTCAAAGATGACATTGGTGTACTTTATGAGATATAAATCCGAGGCATTCATTATTTTCAAGAAGTTCAAAAATCTTATTAAAAAATAAAGTGAGCACTACATCAAGGTGCTAAGAAGTGATCAAGATGGTGAATACAACTCAAATAAATATGAGAAGTTTTGTGAAGATGTTGGTGTGCAAAGACAATTGACCATTGGCTATACATCAGAACAAATGAAATTGCCAAAAAAAAAATCATACAATTGTTGAGATGGCCAGATATATACTCAAAGACAATGGCTTTCCAAATTCTTTTTGTGCGAAAGCGATGTATACGGCGGTGTACTTGAAGAATAGATGTCCAACAAAAGTTTTTCAAAATATGACACCATTTGAAGCTTGGTTTAGTAAAAATCCTTCAATGAAGCACTTCAAAGTCTTTGGATGTGTGTGCTATGCACATATTCCGAAGGAGAGGAGATACAAATTTGATGAAGAGAATAAAAAATGCATCTTTATTAGATATAGCTCTAAATCAAAAGGTTACATACTTTTTAACTTAAAGCACAATAAAGTGATCATAAGAAGAGATGTTCTTTTCAATGAGAAAGTTGCTTAGGATTGAAAGAAAAAGAAAGTTGAAGAAAATATTATTCTCTTGATGAAGAAATTCATGAAGCTCAAAATGAAGAAAATGAGGTAGAAGGTTCACCACAAACTTCTCCAGATATAAGTCTATTACCCACCTCAAGCTCAAGTTCATCTCCAAGTTCTATTCCCATAAGAATTAAAAGCCTAAGTGACATTTATGTCGCTTATAATTTTTGCATGATTGAGCTCAAAACTTATAAAAATGCTATGCATGAAGAAATATAAAACAAGGTAATATAAGAAGAAATTAATATGATTGAGAAGAATAAAATTTAGGAGTTAGTAGAGAAACCAATCGATAAGGAATTCATTGGCTTGAAATGGATCTACAAGATAAAATGCAATCCGGATGGGTCCATTCAAAGACACAAAGAAAGATCGGTAGCAAAAGGATACTCCCAACTACTTGGGATTGATTATCAAGAAACTATTGTACCAGTTGCTCGATATGATACAATTAGAACTCTCATTTTTATGACGGCATATAAAAGTTGAAAACTACACCAACTAGATGTAAAGTTGGCATTCTTGAATGGAGTGTTGTAAAAAGAAATTTATATCGAACAAACTCAAGACTTCATAATCAAAGGTTAAGAAAGTAAGATATACAAGTTGAAAAAAGCATTATATGGGTTGAAGCAAGCACGCCGAGCATGGTACTCTTAAATTGATACCTACTTCAATGAGAAAGGTTTTTTAAGAAGTCCAAATGAATCAACGCTTTATGTAAAGAAGTAAGGTAATGATATTCTTATTATCTCTTTTTATATTGATGATTTAATTATTATTAGTAACAATGAGAATATGATTTTGACTTTCAAAAGTGATATGATGAAAATATATAAAATTTATGATATGGGTTTGTTCCATTATTTTTTATGAATTGAAATCATTCAAAAAAAAGATGGCATCTTTATTTGTCAAAAGAAATATGTAGAAGGCATTCTTAAGAAGTTTAAAATTAAAAATTATAATGTTATGCAAACACCTTTGGTGGTAAATGAGAAGTTCATGAAAGAAGATAAACGTGGTGAAGCCAATGCACAACTATATAGAAGCATTGTTGGAAGCTTGTTGTATCTTACAATTACAAGGCCGGACATAATGTTTGCATCAAGTTTACTTTCTGAATTTATGCAAAGACCAAGAAAGGTTTACTTTGGATAAGCAAAAAGAGTCTTATGATACATCAAAGGCACTAAAAATTATGGGATCATATATCAAAGAAACAAGAATGATAATGTAAAGTTATTTGGGTTTTGCGATAGTGATTGAGCCAAAAGCATTGATGATATAAAGAGCACATCAGGTTATATATTCTTTTTTGGATTTATTGTCATATCTTGGGCATCCAAGAAGCAACATACTTTGGCATTATAATCTTCGGAAGAATAAATAATTTGGTTGAGAAGAATAATTGAAGATTTAAGTGAGAAACAAGAAGAAGTTACTATACTACTATGTGACAATAAGTCTACTATTTCTATGACAAAGAATCCTATCTATCATAGCCACACCAAGCATATCAAAATAAAGTACCATTTCATAAAAGATGTGGTAGAAGGAAAAGAAGTTCATGTGATGTATGTGAGGACTCAAGACCGAGTGATGGACATCTTCAGCAAAGCACTACCCAAGGAAAAATTCATTCACTTTAGAGATCTCATGGGCATCCAAGAATAACCATGAAAGGGGAGTGTTAAAATATAATGGCTGTTCTTGTTAATTTCTAAGTGCTATGTTTTATTTTTGATTTAGTATATGTTGGGCTTATATATAGTTGAACTTATGTTATTATGGTGGGTTTATGTTTTGATGTACAAACTTATGCAAGGTATGAAAGCCTCATATATAAGAGGGGCATTATGTTTAAAATATTGTAGATATAGATGAACCCTAGATTTATTTTTCTTGTTGAAAAAGAAAGTCAACCATCTCCTTTCTTGCTTCCTCTTTTCTTATTTTTCTTTTTCTTCTCCCATGCCATCATCTTGGTTCGTGGCCAAATCCATAGTGAGAGGGCCTGATCTCTATTCTGTCTCTTTTTTCTCTTGTGTAATTTTTGTGTTCTCTCTTCCTTTAATTTTTCTTCTTCCTTTCGCTTTTTAGCCTGACAAAGCGGGCAGTGGAGATCAAAATTAGGGGCTGACGGAGGAAAACAATCTCATCAGTAAACATATTCTATGCACTTTTTTGTTTGCCAATCTTCTTCTTCTACTACTTCCTTTTGCAATCTTTCTTAGTGCAAATTATAATTTTAGTATATTAGCCTGCTTGCATGATGCTTGTAATTCCTCTAACCATATTAGTTGACATCCAAATCAAGAGACATGCCAACAAATATTGGCATGCACCACACATTTAGGTTGTATTTGGTGCATCGTCAGGAAAGCCTGAATAGTCATGTGGATTGCCTACAAGATAGATAAGCACTAAATAGATTGTCAATAATATTGATTATTATATTTGGTATATACAGGTAATGTTACAATAATATTGATTACTATGTTTTGTATGATAAATAGATTACTAGTCATATAATATCAAATTCTCAAAATACCCCTAAATCAAGTCTATTAAAAAGTCATACACTATTATATATTTGGTTTAAAAAATTATATTTATAAATGATAATGCCTAAATTTGATGATCCTCAAATTAAGAAAATGATACTCTACATATAACAAAATAGAACAAACAGGATCTAAATATGCAACATACATAATAAAAATTACTAACATATAATCTCATAATAAATTAAATAGTAATAAGCAATATAAATAATTCAACAACAATCTGAATAGTAATATAATATAAATATCTTCTTTCAAAATTTTAAAATACTTTTAATTATCTCAGCAAAAAGCATTTGTATTTTGTTAAAACAGTAACACAATACAAAAGTTGGTATGTTCAAATCCAAAACTACTAATAAAACTATTTGCTAGCTAACCAAATATTTATACCAAACTATCATAGCTAAATAACCAAACAGCCACAGCACCTAAAGCAATCACAACTGGCAACATAGATGTCCTAACTATGACTCAAACCAAGGATATCCAATATTTGATATTGTTTCAACCTCTAGGGTAATGAAAAGAAGTAAGTTAGAGTACTTGCACATTATCAATCCAACTTTAACCATCAATGACTCATGCAACCCGAAATCTTCAATATATGACATTGCCTCATAAGCCTTCTTTTTCATCTCTTGATCATTTGCAAGAAACTAAAAACAATATCTGCCTACTTATCATTACCTTTACTTGAATTTTGACACCTTACTTCAAGATTATTTATAGTTTTAATCAAAGAGCCTATAAAAGCAACTTCTTCCTCATTAGAAGCCTTCTTTTTTCTTGATCCTGATGAAGAAACACTTTGTTGAACATGACCGGTAGGAGTTTAGGGAATGAAGTTGTTACTCTCAAAATTGGTAAGATCTACAAACTGAACCTCCTCTTCATTATTCATTGCTTATGTAAGGGTTTTATTAGCTACATCCGTAGGATCCTCAATCCTCTGACCTATTGCATGACCTTTTTTAAATATGATCAAGAGTTTCTCTAAATATAAGAATGGCTTATTCCATAGGCTAGATGCTTGAGCATATGACTCTATCATAATGAACCAATATAAATTGAGTAAACTATATCTAACGCATCAAAAATTAAATAAGAATGGAGAATTAATTAATATGTTGTGCATGCACCTTGACCCAATTGTTCCATACATCGTGATCATAAGTAATACATTTTCTTGTATCATCCCATCCAAATCTTGATGTATTCAACATATCATAAATAGCACTATATTGTTGTTTCAACAACTTGAACCTTGATTGGATGTATGGATGAGCCTTGATGCTACAATAAAGTATCTTGTTTGCCATCATTTTCTCCAATTGAGGTAAGGACTCGGCCTTAAAATTGCCACCTTCTTCCCTCCACGTAGGATCATTCTTCAAATTAAGCAGACATCCAATTAATATAGCATCTTTCTTTGCATTCCATTGATGCTTCTTTCCCTGGTTCCTCCTTTGACTTAAAGAAGCATCCATATCTAAAAGATAATTATTTAATACAAAAGATAATAGATGTTTATATTGCAAATTTAAATAATAATAATAATAAGTTGAATAAAGACAAACAATCTGATAGTAACAAGGTTCATATTAAATTTGCAACAAGATTTGCAATAGTATTGGGAATTTCTTCAAGCTCTGGATTGGTCCCTTATTTCTTGTGCCAAGTCATCCCTAAATTGAGACCAAGCATTTGTACTCATAACGTAACCAATCATTTCTCCTTCATTGCTATTTTCTTCCATCAAGAGGACAATAGGCATCTCATCTTGATTTGGGTCAATTGACATCTCTCTTCTAATATGATTATGAAGAAGAGCACACACATTAATGATTCTTGCTTGTATTTTTACTAGATAGAAATGACTTCTCGCTAAGAATCACCCATCTTATTTTAAGAAAACCGAAGCATCTCTTGATACAATTTGTAGCAGATGAGTGCCTATAGTTAAAGTATTCTTGTGGTGCTATCGGTTGAAGATTTTATCTTCAATCATTCAAATGATATCGTTGACCTCTAAGAATCACCCATCTTATTTTAAGAAAATCGAAGCATCTCTTGATACAATTTGTAGCAGATGAGTGCCTATAGTTAAAGTATTCTTGTGGTGCTGTCAGTTGAATATTTTGTCTTCAATCATTCAAATGATATCGTTGACCTCTATATGGAGTTTAAAACCCTTTTTCATTTATATATCCAGCATCACATAAGTAATAAAAACCTAACATAAATAAAAATCTTGTTAGAAAATAAGTTCAATATATAAACGAAAAGAAGTTTTAAATAACTAGAACTATTACCTTGGGTTACTTTTAAACTGTTGGCCTTGATAATGCATCACTTAATACTCTACCATCTACAGCTGATCATTTCCATAGCTATTTCACCTTTCCTTATTTTGTACCTTTTCTTGTCAATGTCAATGACTATGCATTTAATGTATGTTCCATCTAAGGCACCTAAACAATTCTACTATATATATATAATGTTAATATAAAGTACTTTTTAAATAATTTAAAATTAACATAATATTTATCCACCTAATTAGAATACTTACCTTGACCAATTTTCATTTGTAGTCAATTAAGTCATCAAGAACATAGCTCTAGTTTCTTGAGCAATATTTCATGCATTACAACTCTTGAATCTGAAAACACAATTTTTGCTATTCTAATCTATCACATTTGAAATAGCTTTAACTGGATCTTGTATCCATCTCCATTCAATCAAATGGTTGACATGCACCTTGTCTTATTTCATCCATACTTTACATCATTTGTGCAGCCAGGTTTTTGCATAAACTTGTTAGCATCTGGTTGCTTTCATTGCTAATTGTATTTTTTTTCTAAAGTCTTGTTCTATATTTGAAGAAGAATCTATGAGGAACGCATAGGTAGAATTAGGTTGCGAAATGCATATGATATTATCATAACAATATTCCTAGAAACAAATGGATACGACTTCCTTGGCTTCCTCATGAATATAGCAATGGTCTTGGATGTCAGCTTAGAAATCGATGTCATCTGTAACTTGGGCTCATACTTTTCATTATTTTCTAATTTTACCATTATTTTCAACAAATTAGGCTATTAAAGCATTTTGAGAAGGAATATTGTCCAGTAGCAAGAAGAACAAAGAAATTAAATTGAAAATATAGAATTCCTAGAGCCCTTGAAGAGAGGAAGATGGTTCTTTGTGGAAGTAGTTCTAGTAATTCTTTCTTTCCAAAGATAATAATAACCAATAATAATAACTATAACAATAATAAAAACAATAATAATGACTTTTAACATTATCTAAGGAACTACCAAATTAATTAAATAATGAAATAATTAGATATAAATGAATACAAAATGATAAAATATGCCACTCTCGGTCCACAATGATATCACTTGATGACATGATGATTGATAGCAAGACTCGCCTCCATAGGAGATATATATGGAGGATACATAGAGTTAAATATGGTGTTCTAATCCTATCATATGGATATATGTAGTTGTAGTCGTGACTATGATGTATTCATAAAAAGATAACATGTAAATTTAAAATAATAATTAAAGATAATGACATGATAACCATGATGATATGCAAACTCTAACAAATGAAGACATATAATCTTTGACCATGATGATATGAAAATTGGAAATATAGATATTATATTAAATAGAGTAATATAGAAAACAAGTTAAAAAATACTTCGGAGATTATAAGTATTCTAAAGAACCGTAAGATAATAGTTATGGCATGCTACCCTCTTGAAAATTTTCTAAGGATTCATTTCTTAAATTATAAATTTATAATTAATTTTATTTACTAAATATGAACTCGTTAAAATATTTTTTTTATTTTTTGAAGTTCAAAAATGAAAAGAAACTTTGATAGAAAGCAATACATGCTAGCTTATCCAAATTATATTAAGAGTTATATAAATTTAATAGTTGTCAAGATATTTGTTTTCTTTATGTTATTTAAGTTGTAATAAAAATTTTATTTTATTTTTTTATAAATATTAATTTATAATTTTTTTTAAATAAATAATAAATTTTATTATTTAATGTCCTGCGCTTTGAGCATAGTATAGATTATTACGTTCCATATTCATTATAGGATATGAGGCGTGATAATGATTATGTCTTTTAAACGCCTAAAATATAAGACCTAAATTCATCCTAGCCTTCCACCGAGATGTCCGATCGATGTTAAAACCCAAGTGGGATGCACTTGCTCGAAAAACATGAGTCATTTCAACCCTTGCCATAAACCAGCGAGTTGCCTCACTACAGTAAATTTAAATTTTAACGACGCTTTTAAGTTATTTCCCGATGCTTTTTTAGCGTCGGGATACGGTTTTTCGATGCTTTCTAAAGCGTTGGCACAAAGGGGATGGTTACGAAATTTTCCGACGCTTTGGGGAAGCGTCGGTAAAAATAAAAATTCCGATGCTTTAAATAGCGTCGGTAATTTCATTTTCGACGCTTTTTAAAGCGTCGGCATATAAACTTGCCGACTCTTTTTAAAGCGTCAGCATATAAATCTGCTAACGCTTTTTAAAACATCGGCTTTTAAACAAGCCGATGCTTTCAAAAGCGTCGGGTTTTATATAACCTACCGACGCTATTAAAAGCATCGGCATATTAACTGTCAATTTTTTTAAAAAAAACTAAATTTACAAATATTTAAATTAAACCTGTATATTAAACCAAAATTAATGCAATTAATATTAATAATCACATTGCTTACATTAATTCCAAATTACATTTCATACATTCTTAAAATCACATTGTATACATTTCATTGCATCAACTAAGAGAGTTACAAGTTAAAGTTTAACAAAATTTAAAAATACATAAAATGGAAGATCTAAAATAAAAGTAGGTGAGGTCAATGATCTGTAGGAGGAAGATCGTCACCCTATCCGCTCCGATCTGATGCTCCAGGAGCCTATAAGAATAATTTATAAAAATTAATTTGCTTAACTATCAATTACAATATATTAGATAAATAATTGATATAATATATATTTAATAATAATATATATATATATACCTGGTGTGGAACAAACATGTGTACGATAGATGTAAGCCGCTTAATGTGCTCTCTCATAGAATCCATCGCTGCTCTATCGGCGGCACTCCTCTGTCGCATCTCCTCCATCTCTGCTCTATCATCGGCACTCTTCCGTCACATCTCCTCCATCTCATGCTCAAGTCTGCGAACATCTGCAGAATCTGCAGCAACACGTTCATTTCTATTCATCTCAGATAACTGAGTGGGGGTGACTCCAACTCCATAACCCCTCACTCAACCATAGCGCTCCGGCCCCATAAGCTCCGTAAACACGTCGGCCTCAATACGACTACTCTGTATAGAGTCATCAACACGCTCAGCAATAAGAGTTGTAGCTCTTTCCTGTATTAATTTAAAAAAATTAGTTAGATCTTATTGAATAATAAAATCAAATTAAAATCATTGCATGAAATAAATTGTAATAAATAATTACATATAAGTCCCTTGACTTATCTCTGACAAAAGTGCCATCACGGTGAATATGAGTCATTCGGTAAAACTCCACCTCACCAGGTTTCCGTCCATGCTCATCCATCTACAAGAAATATTACATTTTTGTAAAACTAAATTTGATATTGATAAAACTAAGTTGTCCGTTCATGCATTTATACCTACATACACACATTGTTCATGTCGATGTAAAAGCATGTGAAACATTGCTAAAGATTGGAGAAGACAGAGACTAAACTGAAAATTACATCAAAATTAATCTCAATAAGTGAATGCTTAATTCCTTAGATTACTGATCTACCACATGCAGTGCCAATATTTATTATCAAATAAGCAGTTTATCCCCCCACAACCAGGGCCTATTAGGATTAATTTTGGTAGAATGATTTATTCAACTACATTAGGAATTGGGATTGTGATTCAAGATGGGACGACTCTTCTTATTGCAACCATATCAATCCATCATAATCCTGTTTCATCTATTGAATTGAACGCAACCTGGTGCAGAGTTTATTGGAAACTAGCTTGCTCCAGTGTGATTGGACCATTTTGAAATGCGGCTGCAACTTTTGTGGCTTGGATGCTGCAAGTAGTTTTCATCCTCTACTTAAGCTTAGAGTGAAGACATCCTTTTTATATAATTTTACCTGTAAGCATGTATTTTGAAAGGCTAAGTAATTATGGATCATCTTATAAGGTTGACAGTGGAGGTGTCTGCTATTTGAAACCGTAAAAGGTCTCCTTTCTTACATTAAAAAAAAAAAAAGATCAGCACCAGCTTATAAAATCACTAAGATAAAAAGCTAATTGAAGAAACCAAAATCATCTTTATTGATTTCCATCTGTGAATTTAATCATGTTCTTTCACAATGAGACTGTAGACTCTATCATGTATCTGACTGCACATCACAAAAAAAAAAGGAGAAAAAATTGTATCCATAATTCATAGAGGCTTACAAGAGACCAATTGCTTATTTCTTCTTGGTGACATCTTTGAAAGAAACAGAACTCCAAAATATTTTCCTCTACATCCTTATTCTTGTTAGTCATTGCCCAAAACTTCTCCTTTCTTTTGAATTTTAGAGTTGTATTTCTGTTGGTAGGGCTAGGGATACTCATTGGTTGCTGAGATCTATGCTAAAATATAATACAAGTCGAATAAGATCTTCTCTACATTCCTAGATCTATTTTGTAATTAATTTGATTAATAAAATGTGGAAAAAAAAAGGGCTGTGCTATACCACAGGCATCAGGCCAGGTATGGCTACAATTTCGAATAATAAGCTCCAATATTCAGTCCCAAAAGATCACAATTGAATCTCAGCTGAATCATATTAATATTAGCCTGGGTCATGAAAGCCGTCAGCCTTCACATGCACAGCTCCAGCGAGCTGAAAAATTGATGAGAAGAAAAGCTAGTTGTTGATATCCAAAGACAGGTCTCATCGGTACAGCAACAAAGATGTTAGATCTCTGTCATGAATGAGGGACAAAGAAGTGCAATTATTGTGTTATTTTGGAACAGAGTCAAATCTGCACGCTTTGGCTCAGTGCTGCCCAAAACCGTGACCTATTTTTTTTTTTTTTTTTCTGGGAGCACCACTCATTAATGCTATTATATCTTTCTCTGTGTACAAGCTAATCTACCTGTGCTGACAAAATCCACTCTATTGTTTGCAAATATGAAATAAATTCTTTCATTCGTATTGCTCTGGCCACCAATTTATGGAGAGTCTCCCCACTTGTGACCGTGCTTCAAATTAAGAGTATATCTCTTTATTGGTCAGGCTGTATTTTTTTTTTGTTAATCTCTTTATCATTCAGGGCTAATCACTGGGCACTGTTTTATTTCAGGTCTGACTAATTATAGATACTCAATCTCAGACTCAGTATAGTTCTACAACTAGAACAAATGTTGCTTATGGGTGGCTGGTATAAATTCATAGAACAAGTGACTCATGCAATCAGATTTGACATAGAACAAGTGCAAGTACTAAGCTAATAAAAAAGAATCATGTGTTAAGTATCATGAATCCTGAATTTTATAGTTTCTGAAACAAAGAAGTATACTAACGTATGCTCGAGGTCAGTTAGGGAAGAGCCATTTAATAAGTAAATGATTTGATATAAAAAATATAAATTTTTAGTTTAAGAAACATACGAACTCTTGTCTGACTCGCGCATAACTCTTGGATCCCGATATATGGGGAACAGACATAGATGCTCGTGCAGCTTTACCAATATTAGAATATGTCTGCAAAATTAAATAAATATACTTATTATATTTCAAAAAAAATAAATATTTTAAAGTATCTTAAATGATTAAATAACAACATACCTGTCCCCTCTCGGAGAACCAGTAATGAACCAACTCCATCCACTGATGAGGGGGTACATCAGGAGGACAAGTACCAACTACTTGCTCCTCGATCATACCCGGCAACTTGTACTTCATCTTCAAATATGCCTTATATTCTTTCCATTTTCGGTTTAGAGACTTCAATACAAAATCATGAGTGGATGGAGGTAGTACAAACTTAGACTGCAAAACAATTTAATTGTTAAGTCTAATAATTGACTTAATTAAAATAAAATAAGCTGTTTGTAAATTAAAAAAATATAAAACAAAGCATAATATAACAAGTATACAAAATAAGAAATGTTTAGATTCAAATTTTTACCTGCACAACTCGTAGAATCTCAACTTTATACGTTGGAAGCATGTCATTCCATTTTGCATAACTTAATGGACAAAGCTGATGCCTCCGTGCAACTGACCCTAAAAAGGAACTCAATAAGCTAGCGGCTTTTTTAATTGGTTTTCCCAGCTGATTGCACTCAACCACTATCTGCTCACCCTCACGCATCTGCCATACATCCTGAACTAACATGGATCCGTGTCTGCGTATAACCCTCCCAGATTCATATGCATAAAAATAGATATGCATGTGTAAACTATAGTAAAAAGTGTAAAGATATTTTATCAAACTAAATAAAAAAATAAATTACCCTGAATGTGTAGCTCATCATCTCCTACACCGACAATAGGATCATGATGCTCAGAAGATGGACCTCCTACACCAACAATAGGATCATGATGCCCAGAAGATGATGGACCTGCTGTAGAATGTTGTGCCGAAGGATTGAACGCAACGTCCGGTACTGAAGAACCAGCATGAACCTGCTGTGATGAAGCAGAAGTGCGACCCTCTGTCCGTGAGCGCGGCATAATGTCACCTATCATTTACATCAGAGTAAGAGTTAGTGAAAATAAATATTAAATATATATATATTAAACAAATGGGTAAGAGTGAGTTTTTTTTTTTCCCTCACATGCAAGACATTTTCAAACTAAATTTCTAGTTAATAGTTTATGTTTCTTTGTGAAATGTGTGAGCCTATAAATAGCTTGTATCAGGTGAAAGTGGGGAATCATTTTTGTTAATACAACTAAGAATAGAAATTATCTATTTCTCTCTTTATCCCAACTTTGTGAAGTAAAATTTGATATCCTTTTTGTGCTCTTCGCAATCCTAATTCTTTCCTACATCATTGAGGGTCAAGGTTGGCGGTGCTACGGTTGGCCAAGGGATGACGGTTCTAAGCCCAGGGTTTCAAAAGGGTTGGGGTCAAGAGGAAGAAGACACTAGTCTTCTTTTTATCTCTAAACCAATCAATTCGAGGCTACTGCCACTCCCTCTTGGTTGTTGTCAGAGGGGATGAAGTGATCACCTAGGATCATTGATCGATGGTATGGTGAGCGATTATGGCTGATTGATCATACTACTACCAAGGGAATCAACCCCCCTTGGTGAAGAAGAGGACGATCTTCATTGGGGTCTGGGTGAACCGGCTAATAGATCAAACCAAGTTCTCATGGGTTTTAGCACATTTGAAATTCAAAGTAACCAATTTCAAATTGGTTCAGACCTAAGTTTACTTGGCCTACATTTTTGGATGTTAGTCCTGTTAAACCTATTTGAACCTCAAACCAATTTAATTAGGCCGGTTAGATCAACCCATCAATCTATCCATTTGAGCTCATCCCTAAACTAAATTAAGCTTGGTTCAGCGAGCCAAATATGAATTCAGTCCAATTCTAGTGAACTAGAAATTATTTTAGAACTAAATCAATGAATCAAGTCTTGATTTTAGTTAACTCGATGAACTTGATTGTTGGTTTGGGACCAAATTAGTAACCTGAAACCAGTTTGAGTTTGGTTTGGTTAATCAAAATACAAATTGAACCAATTCTTAAGCTTAAACTCAAATTAAGCCTAATTCTTTGAATCAGACTTTAGTTTAAATTGATTCAGTGAACCCATCTATTTATTAATTGAAACTGAGCTCGAGAATATTAGCTATTATGTTTATGAGAATAATTCTGAAACTTGTTGTATAGGTGATTGGTATCCCTGTGTTGCATTAATTGGATTAGAAAAAATGCTAAGTAGGATAATTATAAATTAGTCAATTATTTAAACTTAATTTAAAATTTAAATAAAAATTTTAATTAATTATTGATGTTTAAACATGCATTGTTAATTGAAATATGAATCATTATTACCCATTATATATTTTATTGTTGTATTTTGCGCAATAGAATTTTAAAATTTCAATTCCTTTTATTATTATTTAATTCCTACATAATTAGTTATTACAAAATTTCACTAATTCAAATAAATAAAATATAAAAGTTAAATTTGATATTATTATAAAACCAAAGATAATAATAACTAATAATAATAACAATAATAATGACATTCATATATATACATAACACTATCTCAGGAACTACTAGGTTAATTAAATAATGAAATAATTGAATGTAAATGAATACAAAAGGATAAAATATGTTACCCTAGGCCAATTATAATATTACTTCATGATATAATGACTAATATTGGAATACACCTCCATCTATAGGGTTAAATATGGTGCTTTAATCTTGTCACACCGATACGTGACCATAGACATGACCATAGCTTATTCAAGATAAGATGATATGCAAATTTAAAATAATGACAAAAGATGATGACATGATAACCATGATAGTATGTAACTTGCAATGACTGAAGATATGTAAATCTCGAGTATGATGATATGAAAATTAGAAACATGGACATTATATTAAATATAGAATATAAAAAATGAGTTCAAAAATATTTTAAAGATTATAAGTATTCTCACTACGACAATTTTTTTTAATTAGACTACGTCTAAAAAATGTAGTCTATATAAAAGACTATGTTTTCTAAACCGTAGTCTAGGTGAGTGTAGTTAAAAGTGTGACTGTAGTTAAAAGTCCTTTTAGACTACGTTTTTAGACGTAGTTAAAAGTCAAAAAAATATTCTTTAAATACATTTAGACTACATTTTTATCAAAAATGTAGTCTATAACTTTACAAAAGACTACATTTTTATCAGAAAATATAGTCTAAAGTCAATAAAATAGTTTTTAAATACATTTAGACTATGTTTTTATCAGAAAATGTAGTCTAAAGTCAATAAAACATAGTCTTTAAATTTATTTAGACTACATTTTTATCAAAAAATGTAGTCTAAAGTCAATAAAACGTAGTCTTTAAATTCATTTAGACTACGTTTTTATCAGAAAATGTAGTCTAATGTCAATAAAACGTAGTCTTTAAATACATTTAGACTATATTTTATCAGAAAATATAGTCTAAAGTCAATAAAACGTAGTCTTTAAATATATTTAGACTACATTTTTATCAGAAAATATAGTCTAAAGTCAATAAAACGTAGTCTTTAAATACATTTAGACTACGTTTTTATCAAAAAATATAGTCTAAAGTCAATAAAACATAGTCTTTAAATACATTTAGACTATGTTTTTATTAGAAAATGTAGTCTAAAGTCAATAAAACGTAATCTTTAAATACATTTAGACTACGTTTTTATCAGAAAATGTAGTCTAAAGTCAATAAAATGTAATCTTTAAATATTTTAGACTACATTTTTATCAGAAAATGTAGTCTAAAGTCAATAAAATGTAGTCTTTAAATACATTTAGACTACGTTTTTATCAAAAAATATAGTCTAAAGTCAATAAAACGTAGTCTTTAAATACATTTAGACTACATTTTTATCAAAAAATGTAGTCTATTATGAACATTTAGACTATGTTTTTATATTAAAAATGTAGTCTAATATCAAATCCTGTCATACAAACATATAATTTTAATTCCAAAAAAAATCCTAAAAATATTGATTTCTCCGTGCAAACTGTCATACAAACATTTATTGTCATACAAACATATAGTTTCAATTCCAAAAAACCTCAAATACATTGAATTAAAATGTTCAATACTATCATACAAACATCTTTCCACATAACATTTTTTCAAATGAAACCTTGTAAGTACTCGACCCATTCTTCGCGCATAATGTCGATCTCTTCTTGTTTATAAGTTTTCTTCTCACCAAACTACATATATACATAAGTTAATCAGAAAAGAGCACTAAATAACACATGATACAAAAATCTAAAATCATAAAAAGTACTACTTATATGAATCATGTACACAATAATAACAAACCTTTTCATATAAGTTACTCATAAAAAGAGCACTAAATAATACATGACATAAAAACCTAAAATCATAAAAAGTAGAACTTATGTGAATCATCTATGCAATAATAACCTACATACCTTTTCATCGGTTGAAATGATATAATTCTCAATGATCTCCTTCATATACATGATGACATAATAGCCACATTCAACACCTGATGGTTGCTTTGGATACTTGAAAAATGAATTTAAAAGTTTTTATAAGATTAAAACAAATAATATCTAATTTTATGAATTATTAAAAAGAATATGCAACTCAATATACCTTAATTGACTCCCAAGTAAGTGTTTTTCTTGCAACTCGGTCAGCTTTAGCATTGTATATTTTGAGTGCACTAATTTAACAAAGTATAGTAATAGTGTGAGACTCAAATGATATAATTCAGACAAATTACTGTAAAATTAAAAATAAATAAATACTTACATATTAATAACACCTTTCAATTCTTTTTCCACTGAACGTCCAATAGAATCACAAAAATACACTTTGTCCCTATAAGGGTCAATAACCGCCAAGGACCAGTGATCCCTTCATAAACATAATAATAATAATCAACAACTTAATATCAAAAGTATCAATTTTTATTAAAAAACCACTTACCCAGAGTTATAAGGAGCTAGAAACAATTGATCCACATAACAATGCTCTAATTTTTTTAGCAATCAAATCTGATCGTACTCCAGCCGATCCAGAGTGTACAAAGATCTGTCCAGGGTCTATGAAGCCATACATGTTGAGAAGTTTTAATTTCTTGATTTGGTTGTACAAATAGCTACACAAATCAAATTATTCAATCCCACATTTTTATTAGAAACTTGTAACATATAGTAATTGCATATGAAATGCAAAAAATATAAAATATCTTATTACCTCATATATAGCACAATACAACTAGAAGTAATCTTATCCATTGAGCAAAAGTTATCGATATCTTCTCGAATAATATAACAAACCCGTTCATAACCAAAGACACCAACATCCAATACCACCATTATTGTATTTGTATCTCCCAAACTTTTTGCAATGTGATTCTTTAAATATGACAAACTCCATAGACTCTTTTCTTTGTTTTCTATCTGTAATTTTTGCGGGACAATCTTAGCCTGTTCATAATAATGAAATTCAATTCACATATGTTACATAACAAATAGTTTATCAATATAAATTAATCACAAATTTAAAGATAAGTTAAAATGTTTCATATACCTTTCTTTGATCATCAATAACTAATGATCGAGGCCATGCAATGTGAGAACCAACTAAATCTTTAACTTTCACAGGATCATTACCAATTGTTATTGGAAGGAGAGCATCATCGTCAAAACAAACATTGATATCAATAGATACACGATAATTATGAATACCCAAAGGAACTCCATGTACAACAGAGTTTGGTTCTACATTCTCAATCACTGTACCATATCCAATTATATTATTAATAGATTCTACTGCCAATTTGCATGGTTTTCCCTTCAAAGCAATAACATTAGAAAATATAAGTACTATGAATTTAAATAAAATGCTACAAATATAAGTAAATATTAACATACCTTTTGCATGTTTCTTTGTCCAATGGCAATAAATTCTATATTTTCATCATTTTGTGTATCAGAATCAGCAACAATTTTATTTGGATGCAGTTTTTTAATTGAGCAGCAGCTAGCTTTGTCTGAAACATATTGAGCACTTGCATCAATTTTTGAAATATCTCTCAACTTTGTGTTTTCTTCATGAAGTTTACGTAGCTCATCAAGTAATGATTTTCTTTCCTCTGCATCTTCTCTTTGTTGTTGGTTCAGTATTTTTTGTTCTTCTAACAAATGTTGTAAGAGTTCGCTTGTTTTTGTTCTTTTTGGAAGATTGAAATAGGTTTTAGGGGTAACCATGCCTCCAACACCCCTTACTCGACCACCATATTCGGGATTTCCCAATGCCATTCCTAGTATGTCTTTTTGTCCCGATTCTTATATTGATCCATCTTTCACCTTCATTATATATTCATCCTGATATGTAGACAAAACGAACCATACATTAGGAAGTTATAAAAGAATCTATAATTAGCTATTAAATGAATAATAACAGATTTACTTACAATCTTCTGTATGACTTCTTGGATGACTTCACTATCAGAACCATCACCTTTTGAATAAACAGCTTTCCATACAATACTTCATCCAATGTCTTCATCAATGCCCATCTCTTTTTTCTATAATTATTAGACAACAAATATATTAATAAAAAATAAGCTAACAATTACTCAACAATGCAGAACTAAATATTCAACACTTACTATCTTTTCTTCCACATTAATAAATCCATTTCTAGATGAATGATGTTGATACTCATTGCTTTTTGCTCTTTCACTTTGCAACCTACTCCATTCCTGAAATTCTGGAGAACTATACCTGCTGACAAAGGCATTCCAAGCATCTTTTTTTATGAATGGATAGTTCTTAGGAGGGTTGTCAAATAAGGGTCGCATATCTTCCAATGGATTCAAGAATTTTGTACAAGCAGATGACAAAATATATTTCTTTCCTTCAACTGGCACATTATAAGCTTTCTATAAAAACATAGAAATACATAAGAGCATACTAATGAAATCAAAATTCAATTAAAAAAATTAAGAAAAACTTACCTTTATTTGAATCCAAATTTTGTTTTTTAGTTCTGCAGGAACTGAAAGCCAATTTTCAAAATTAATAGGCACAGTGGTTCTAGCAATAACACCTAGATAACTTTGCATTTCTGTATTAACCTCCCCTAAAGATTATCCTCTTCTGTTGTAAGTCACCTCCTTTACTTCTCCATGATACCTAGCTTTTATTACTCTAGGCATAGTTGTTGGACCCCTTTTTCTTTTGACCTTTTTTGCGCTTGACGTAGGTTCTTCATTCACAGTCAGCAACCTATAAATAAGAGTAAATTATCATTATTTTAATAAAAAATATAATATATAAAAATAAATATAATAAAATAATAAAAATAAGTGAATGTACGATTAACAAAGCTATTACCATTTCATGTTAATTATTAGCAATCCAAGTACCGTCACTATCATCCCGCACATAAGGTAGATGAGAATCATCCATAATATCAAAAGATTGTATATCAGGCAATGATTTGATAACACAATGTTCTAATACCATATCACCTAACTCGTCATCATTTGAATAACCATTAAACATGTGCCTTGAGTTTGAAACTACAATCGACCAAGCTGAATCATTTCCATCTTCTACATAAAACACTTGCTGGGGATTAGTAGATAAAATAAAAGAATCTGACTTATGTCCAATTTTCGTAAGATCAACCAATGTGCATCCATCTTCGTCTTCTTTAACTCCACTAGAGCTGTCAACCCACTGACACTTAAAAACTACCACCTTAAATTCAATATAATCAAGTTCTCATATATCCTAAAGAACCCCATAAAAGGACATGTTTGAAATTATCGGGTTCTTATCCTTCGAGCTAGACACTTGCATTGTTTTAGCAGTTAAGATGACACCACTATTCTGAACACATCTGGTAATATTACGTTTTTGGGTGTGAAATCAAACTCCATTTATAATAATCCATCATATCTTATCACTTGGGGTTGAGGTCCATGAGATATCCACCTCAACGTATCGAAAATTATGTTACTGGATTCCTTAATCTCAGAAGCAACCTACATTCATTTTTAAAATTCAGCAACATAAATGATAGTTAAGTATAAATAAATGATGATCTCCTAGAAGATGCCAACCACATAGTCATATACCTTTTCACGCAACCAATTTATGAAAGTGCAATTATGCTCATCCTGAAGCCACTTTTGTCTCCTTGCTTTATTTGGATTAGCTGCCTTCAATTCTTCCATGTGTTGCATGTATGTTAGAACTTATTCAGTTATGACCACATACTTTAAAAATAAGAACATTTAATGAGACTCAAATAACTTATGATGGGCCTAACTTACTCTATATAGGCTGCAACTTCTGTTGTATTTTCCAACACATAAAGATGTACTTGCTCTAACTCTTTCGCATTAGCTCTAAATACATGAGAAGCAAAAAGTGGTACTGTGTTGACCACCACACTCATTTCTCATTGATGGGATCCCAACAGCTTTCATATTTGACAAGTACTCCGAACAATATTCTACATCTTCTTTAGCAATATAACATTCTGCAATGCAACCTTTTGGCCTATTGCGATTGCGTACATATCATTTTAAAATCTTCATGAATCTTTCAAAAGGATACATCCATCTTAAATATACTGATCTGCTTAATTGGACTTCACGTACAAGGTGTACGGTTAAATAAACCATTATGTCAAAAAACAAAGGAGGATAATTCTTTTCCATCAAACATAAAGTCTTCATAAGTTCTTCTTGTAGAAAACTAAGATTGCAAGTATCCATAACTTTTTTGCAAAGTGCATTGAACAAACTTAGTCTAGTTATTGTGGATCTCATGTTCTTATTCAACAACCCTCGTAATGCCAATGGAAGAATTTGTTGGATCAAAGTATGGTAGTCATGAGATTTTAGGCCATAAAGCTTTAATTCATCCATAGAAACATAATTTCTTAAGTTAGAACAGTATCTATCTGGAGCTTTAAATGCAGAAAACATCTTGCAAAATTTGATTTTCTCAGCCTTAGAAAGTGTGTAACTTGCAGCAGGCAAATATGTTCTATTTTCACCCACTATTGGCTGTAGCTCACTTCGAATTCCCATATTTACTAGATCTAAATGACTGCTTAGTCCATCTTTTGACTTTCCAGGTATATCAAGAAGGGTTCCCACGATACTCTCACATACGTTTTTCTCAATATGCATTACATCTAATACATGACGTACATGAAGAAACTCCCAATATTCAAGATAAAAAAATATTGACCTTTTTTCCATGCAAGTTTAGACTTTGCCTCTGAAACCTTGTCCTTCTTTTTTGATTTCTCAACATACACTGTATTTGCTTGCTTTTTTTCATACACATAATTAATATTTTTGGTATTTTGTAAAATTTCTGTTCCAATTAAAGGTTTAGGCTCAACATCAAACTCTTGACAACCATTAAATGCCTTTTTTGCTCTTCTATATGGATGATTTATGCGCAAAAATCTTCTATGACCTTGGTACATATTTTTTCGACTATGTTTCAAGTATACACTATGTGTATTTTCAGCATAAATTGGGCAAGCCAAATAACCTTTAACACTGCAACCACTCAAATTTTCATACGCAAGAAAATCATTTATTGTCCATAGTAATATAGCCTTTAAGGTGAATACCTCTTGCAAATATGCATCGTAAATTTTAACACCGACATCCCATAGTATTTTTAAATCATCAATAAGTGGTTGCAAGAAGATGTCAATATCATTTCTCGGCTGCTTAGGACCTAATATCAACAAGGTTAACATCATAAACTTTCGCTTCATACACAACCATGGTGGGAGATTATAGGTAATAAGTACGACATGCCATGTACTATAACGGCTACTTAAAGAGCTATGTGGATTTATCCCATCTGCTGCAAGTGCCAATCGAAGATTTCATGGCTCACATACGAAATCAGGCCATTTGTGGTTTATTAATTTTCATGATGCTACATCTGCTGGATGTTGAATATAACTGTCAACTTCTCTTTCACTAGAATGCCATATCAAATCTTTTGATATTTGACGAGCACCATACATTCTTCTAAACCTGGGTATTGGGGAAAAATACCACACAACTTTTGCCGGCATGCCTACTTTTGGATGATTGGACATACATCAACATCCTTATTTGCATTTCTATACAAAATGCAATCATTTGGATATGTGTGTATCTTTTCATATTGCATTCCTAAGGCACACAATGTCTTTTTTGCTTCATATATTGATGTTGGCATCAAATTTCCTTTTGGAAGCACATCACCCCAAAAGCTTAAAAGCTCATTGAAACTTGTATCGCTCCACCCATATTTTGTTTTAAAGTTGTATAATTGTACCAAAATAGAAAGCTTAGTGAACCCACTACAACCCGTGTATAAAGGGCGCTCAGCATCATCCAACAAGTCAACAAATTTCTCTGGATTACATTCAAATAGATCTCGCTTCAACCATTTCCACAGCATTAATATCATCATTGTATTGAAGACAACATTCTTCAGCATCTAAGGTACACTTATCTTCCTTAACATTACATATGTTTTCGCCATGCCATATCCATACGTCATAACTTGAGTCGATACTATTACAAAAAAGATGATCTTTAACCACTGTGATATCATGAACTTTCATATTTCTATATTTTATGCATGTACATTGTATGGAACTAGGGTCACTTAAATTTTTTTTAACATAATTCAAAAAAACTTCGACACCATCCTCATATCTTTTTGTATGTCTATCAGCAGAGTATCATGACTTATTTAGTCTGTTTAAATTCAAAAAATACCAGTAACTAGTTAATTAAATTAACAAATATAATTAATTTTATCTAACAAACTAATTAAATTTATCAAACCATATAGAAGTAAAAAAAAATTGAAAGATGATAAGTAAATTAAAAAGATAAATAATAACTTACAGTGGTTTAGCTTCCTTAGCTTTGTCATCAATCTCTTTGGACTTACTTTCCATGCCTGATGAATCCACCATCTATGTTCCTAAAATAGAAAAGATATTATGTTCAGAAACATATAAACTTTTTCTATTTGAATCACGTTATTAATTTAAATGGTAAAGATTAATTGCATCAATCTCTTTGAATCAAGTTATTAGATTTTTTTATTTTTTTAATACTTAATTTAAATGGTAAGGATTGATTGCATCTTAATTCAGTCTTTTTTTTAATTTAAAAAAAATTAACAATCACCTTTAAGAAAAAAAAAAAAAACCCAGCCTGAATGGGCCAGACCGAGCCCAGGCCCAGCCCACCAGGCCATCCCCCATCCCCTATTTCAATCGCGCGCGCCGCTGGTTCACCTAAACCAGGGGACGGTGCCGGCGGCCAAGGGCCGCCGCCACCTCTCCCGGGGTACCTGGTCGGCCATCGACGACCGGCCTAGTGCCGGCCGACGGCGGCACCCCTTTTAGTTTTTATTTTTTATTTTTTTCTTTATTTCCTTTCTTCTTCTTCCTCCGTACCTCCTCCCTAGGGAGCGGCATGGTTCCCTAAACCCCTAAGCTCGTCTTCTTCTTTTCGCCTCTAGCCTCCTTCCTTGGTTCGTTTTCCGCATCCTCTTTGCCGTGGATTGCCTCGGTTATTTTTTTTTTTTTTTTTTTCTTCTCCGTTTCTTCATGCGTTGAATCCGATGAGTATTTTTTCTTTTCTTTTTCGATCCACATATAACCTTTTAATTTCTTAAATTTTTTTCTTTGCTTTCTGGAAAAAAAAAATATCGAGAGCATAAATTATCTATCCCTCGTCTTCCGACTAATAAAGGAATTCAAGAGAGAAACACAGCAATCCAAACCATCGGAAATACCAAAATAAAATTGGTTAAAAAAAAATAACCACCAGTTTTGGAGATGATAAATGCCAATGGATCAAGATTAATAAAGTAGAGAAGAGAGATTGAGAGGAGGATACCGGAGACCGCCATGGCAAAATCACACCCACCGCCGCAGACGTTTTCTAGTATCGGAAATGATAAATGCCAACGGATCAAGTTTAAGAAAGGAAAGAAGAGAGATTGAGAGGAGGGATACCGGAGACCGCCATGGCAAAATCACACCCACAGCCGCAGACGTTTACCAGTCTTGAAGATGATAAATGCCAACAAATCAAGATTAAGAAAGGAGAGAAGAGAGATTGAGAGGAGGGATACCGGAGACCGCCATGGCAAAATCACATCCACCGCCGCAGACGTTTATTAGACTCGGAGATGATAAATGCCAACAGATCAAGATTAAAGAAGAGAAGAAAGATTGAGAGGAGGAATACCGGAGACCGCCATGGCAAAATCACATCCACCGCTGCAGACGTTTACTAGACTCGGGGATGATAAATGCCAACGGATCAAGATTAAGAAAGGAGAGAAGAGGGATTGAGAGGAGGGATACCGGAGACCGCCATGGCAAAATCACACCCACCGCTGCAGATGTTTACTGGTCTCGGAAATGATAAATGCCAACGGATCAATATTAAGAAAGGAGAGAAGAGAGATTGAGAGGAGGCAGACGTTCCTCCATTTATCTCCGGCGAGGGATTCCCGATGGCCACCGGGGAGAGAAGAGGATAAAAAATACTGTCGATGACTTGAATAAAGGAACATATCGGGCCTGTGGAAAAATCTTCGTTTCACCTTCTCTCACGCGCACGCTAAGTCTTCACGGAAACGTGAGGCGTGAAGCCTCTTCCTCTTCAAGTACGTGGATTTTTCCGTGCATTCTTCCAAAACCTCCACGTAAACTCCACCCAACGCCTTATCTCCTTTGAACTCACCGAACGCCTTGGATTCCCCAAACCCCACCGGACACGGACGCCGGTGAGGGCTGCCGCCGATGGTCCGAGCCCGACAAGTTGGCGGGCATGCTACAGGATCTGAGCCAATGATCCGATCAGATGCCCCCCTTTCACCAGGTTTCTCTCTCTCCCTCCCAATCATTCTTTGAATTAAAAAAAAGGATTATCTGTAGTTGAATCAGCCGATGAATCAGCTTGGTGAAGAGACAGCAAACAAAACCCTAATCTTGCGTGGTGATGGAGTCTTTGTAAACCAAACTTTGGTGGTGATGATGGTGGTGTCTCCTCAACTGTAATCCTGCGGGACGGGCAGTGGAGTCGCAAACGAAACCCTAATCCAGAACAAAACTACAGCGGGACATCGAGGGTTTCATTTAAGAAAAAAGGGGAAGCGAATTACGAGGAGAAGGAAAAAAGATAAATTTTTAGTTTTATATTAGACTACGTCTTAATTAAAAACGTAGTCTTTTATTATATAAAATAATATAAGATTACGTCTTAATTAAAAACGTAGTCTTTTTAAATTATTATATAAAATAATATAAGACTACGTCTTAATTAAAAATGTAGTCTTTTTATATTATAAGATAATATAAGACTACGTCTTATTTAAAAATATAATCTTGTTATATTATCAGATAATATAAGACTACATCTTAATTAAAAACATAGTCTTTTTACATTATTATATAAAATAATATAAGACTACGTCTTAATTAAAAATGTAGTTTTTTTATATTATAAGATAATATAAGACTACGTCTTATTTAAAAATATAATCTTTTTATATTATCAGATAATATAAGACTACGTCTTAATTAAAAACATAGTCTTTTGACATAATATCAGATAATATAAGACTACTTTTTAATTTAAAATGTAGTCCTTTTTATATTATCAAATAATATAAGACTACGTCTTAATTAAAAACATAGTCTTTTTTTATTATCAGATAATATAAGAATACGTCTTAATTAAAAACGTAGTCTTTTTGACATAATATCAAATAATATAAGACTACGTCTTAATTTAAAACGTAGTCTTTTTATATTATCAAATAATATAAGACTACATCTTAATTAAAAACGTAGTCTTCTTTTATTATCATATAATATAAGACTACGTCTTATTTAAAAACGTAATCTTTTATATTATCAGATAATATAAGACTACGTTTTTAATAAAAGATGTAGTGTTTTAAATTATGAAAAATTATGAAAACGTAGTCTAAAATATTAGACTATCTTTTTTACGAAAATCGTAGTCTTTTTCCTAAAACCTACATAGTCTATTCTACTATTGACATGCTATGGTCATGAAAGTTTTATAAGGATTAATCTGCTGAATTATAAATTTATAATTAGTCTTATTTACTAAATATAAACTCATTAAATTATTTTTATTATTTTTTAGAATACAGAAAATGAAGATGGATCCGGATACAAAGCAGTATTTGCTAACTTGTTCTAATTAATTATCTTGAATGTTATTTAGATTTGATAGTCACCGAATATTTTTTTATATATTATTTAAGTTGTAATAATAATTTTATTTTATTCTTTATAATGCTAGTTCAAAATTTTTTAAATAAATGATAACTTCTGTTGTTGGATGCCTTGTGATGCCTTGTGTGCCATATATATGAATTGTTACATTCCAGATTAGAATCTACGGCGTGGCAATGGTTACGTCTTTTAAACTTCTTTAACCTCTTGCATCGGTCAAACTAAAAACCGAGAGCTGAATCCATCCTATCCTCCCACCGACATGTCCGATGTAAAAACCCAAGTAAGACGCACTTGCTCCGACAACAGTAGTCGGTCCAAGCTTTGCCTTAAAAAACCAGGGGTATGCCTTCACAACACTTCACGTTCATCTCAACTTCGGCGCCCACCAAATCCGTACTCCGCTCCTGCGTAAAGCCGCTAGGTCCCATTCCAGACTTGTTCGCTAGTGTCACGACGCCATGCGGGTGTGACAGCCCTCCACCCCCATACAACCGAGACGCGTGTAGGAATGTTGCTGCCACTTCTCTGACCACAACGCGTTACGCATTGCGACTCTCTGTCTTTATATCCCCCGAACATCTTCGATGAACCCAAGCACCAGACGTGAAACGTTCGCAATGGAGAGAGAACGGGGAAGCAGCTCCTCGATGACGAGCTTCACGGTGCCCCCAGACGCCAAGCTCCTGCCGGAGATCCTCGAGTACGTCGGCCGATTAGGGAAGAGCGCCGCTGCATACCTTCGTTTCCGGGCCACCTGCAGGTGGCTCTTCGCTATTCTTTCCCCTCACCCACGCCATCTCCCCCTTCAGCCCCCTTTCCTGATGCTGCCGTTGGAGCCCGATACCGGCCTCGGCTCGTTTATCGACATCGCCACCACCCGCAAACATAACTTCTCTCAGGTTTCCGACGACACTCGGGGTCGGGGTAAGTGCTGCCTGGGCTCTTCCTTTGGATGGCTGTTCCTCACTGGCGCCGATTTTATTCCCTTCCTCCTCAACCCATTTACCGGGGCCGAGATCCCTCTCCCTCCTCTCACCACCATCCCCGGCTTTCCACATTTCCTACTATTTGCCACCGCGTCGCAAACTTTCTTTGTATTATCTGGTTATCGACCCCCCAGCTTGAATGCAGAAGAGATGGTGAACATATTCGTCCACCAGGCCGTATTATCTGCCGATCCAACTCTCGACCAGCAGGCCGCCACAGTCGTCGTGCTTAAATCCTATATTGCATTCCACACCTTCTACTGCCGGCTGGGAGACACATCCTGGACCGAGATCGATATCTCGGGCTTCCCGGGCTTCCCTGACTACTCTACTTTCGACATCATACCATTTCCAGAGCGGAAACTATGTGCGATCATTGACGGGAATAGTCTGGTGTTACTTGATTTCAGCTGCCCCTCAGTCAGGAGGACGATGGACCAGGTGGACTTTCCCAGTTGCATGGTGACATACTTGGTCGAGTCGGCAGGGGAACTGCTGCTGATCACTGAGCACCACGAAACTACCATCACTCCTTACAGAATTAATAAGTCATTCCGTGTGCATAAGATCCATCTGCATGAACTGGCCGGTGACTTATATGGGACTATGCAGGTGACACGAGTCCATAGCATTGGCGATCGGGTCCTTTTCTTGGGTCCTGGTCACTCTCTCTCCATTTCTGCTCAAGATTTCCCTGGGTTTAGGGGGAATTGCATCTACTATGTCAACACTCACATGTATGACGCCACAGGTCATGCTGGGGCTGATTTCATCGGCGTCTTCAACTTAGAGGACTGCAGTTCTGAAGATATCTTTGATTTGAGTGACTTGGATGGGATTGCTCCGTGGAGGACTAAGGCGACAATGCATTGGTGGGTGTCTCCAAATCTCCGCAAGGGGGATGCATGATGCGGTGGAAGTCTAGGTAGCATACTTGTTAGTCTCTATCGTTATCATGTTGTTCTGTGTGCTCGCTGTTTAGGGGATCATTTTAAGGTTTATTCTGAAGTGTGAACTTGTTGCTTTTATGGTCATGTTATTCTGTGCCGGATCTCATTTGAAGAGATTCTAAAGTGTTGTAAATGTTAAAAATGTAACGGTTGTTCTTGTTAATTTTTAAGTGCTATATTTTATTATTGATTTAGCATATGTTGGGCTCATATATATATATATATATATATATATATATATATAGTTGCACTTTTGTTATTATGATGGTTTTATGTTTTGATGTATAAACTTATGCAGAGTGAGGTAGCCTCACATGTAAGAAGGGCATTATGTTTAAAATATTATAAATATGGATAAACCTTACATCTGTTTTTCTTATTGAAAAAAAAAAAAATCAGTCGTCTTCTTTCCTACTTCCTCTTTTCTTATTTTTCTTCTTCTCCCACGCCTTCATCTTCTGGTTCATGGCCAGATCTATGGCAAGAAGGCCTGATCTCCATTTTGTGTTCTCTCCTACTCCTTTCATTTTTCTTCCTCCTTTCACTTTTTAGCCCGACGAAGCGGGCGGTGGAGATCAAAACCGGAGGCTGACGGTTGAAACCAATCCCATCAGAAATTAGTATCAGAGCCAAAGGTGCTTGTGGATGAAGGGAAAGAAGAAAAGATTAGAGAAGATGACTGCGGCTTCTCAGATCTTAAAAAAAAAATTTGCATTTCCATGTTAAAGAGGCCTTCTGTTCTAGCTAGGAAAGGGCACTTGGAGACATGAGATTTGAACAGAATTTGTCTCTTTAAAAAAAAAAAAGAAAGCGGGGAAGGAAAGTAGACAAAGTGGCTAGTTTGGCTCATAGCAAGTGGAGCAAATAAACACGGCAACACTATCCTAAAATATTTCCATGGCAAGCTCAAGTAATATCGGTATGAGCATCGATCAGCCTTCTATTCCTATCTTTGATGAAGAAAATTATGATTATTGGAGTAACCAAATGAAGACCATTTTTATTTCACAAAAAAATTGGGATTTAGTGGAGAATGGGTATAATGAAGAGTCATCTACTCCAACCAACCAACAAATGGAGCAATTGAAGGATTATAAAAAGAAGGATGACAAAATCCTATTCAATAAAGGAAGCAATTGAACGACCATAAAAAGAAGGATGCTAAAGCCTGTTCTTCATCTAACAAGCCGTGTCTGATAAGATTTTATCAAGAATCATTAGAATCATTAAATCAAAGGAGGCATGCAACATTTTGCAAGAGAAATTTTAAGAAAACACCAAGGTGAGAGCTATCAAACTTTAAACTCCTAAGAAAAGAGAGAGTTAGATAATTTGAGAATATAAGAAAATAAGAAATTAAAGGATTACCTCTCCAAAATCATAGAGATTGTTAATCAAATAAAGAGCTATGGTAAAACCATCATCGAGAAAAGAAAATGTGAAAAAAATTTGCCTAGTTTGCCTCCAAAATTTGATATAATAGTTACAATTATTGAAGAATCTAAAGATCTTTCTATGTTAAATGTTCATGAGTTGACAGGATCTCTTGAGGCTCATAAGCAAGGTTATTTAGGCATAAAGAATCATCAATTGAAAGTGTCTTTCAATCTAAACTCAAAATGTTTAACAAAAGTTCTCAAAGAGAATCATCTAGTTATGCATAAGTTAAAAGAGAGTCATTTAGAGATTGAAACTAAAGTAGAGGAGAAGGAAGAAATATGAGAGGAAGAGGTAGAGGAGGGCAAAAAAACAACCTTCCAAGAAGACAAAATAATGATAGCACTCAACGAAAGTGTAATATATATAAGATCTTCTCATATTGAAAAAGATTGTTCATTTAAGAGAAAATCTCAATGTTATAAAAGTAAAAAGTTTGGACATATTTAAAAAAATTGTAGGTACTAAGCAAGTGAGCAAGCACACTTCTTCGAAGAAAATGAAGATGAGCAAAGCACATTATATGCATGTCAAGCTGCGAAAGAGCAAAGAAATGATGTATTATATCTTGATATTGTATGTAGCAACTACATGACCGGTGATAAATTCATCTTTATGGACATTGATAGTTCTTCAATCTCACAAGTGAAGATAAAAAATGGTGTACTAGCCCAAACAAGAGGCGAAAGCACAATTGTAATTAATACAAAGAAAGAAAGAAAGTTCATCCATGATATTTTACTTGTTCCATACTTGAGAAAAAATCTCTTAAGTGTTAGACAATTGATTGAGCATAGGCACATGGTGTATTTTAAAGACAACGGTTGCAAGATATGTGACAAAGGGGTAAAAAAGCAACTTATGGCAAATATCAATATGGAGAAAAATAGAAGCTTTTCTCTTTTTTTGGATTATACAAATAATGTTGCATGGAAAATAAAAGTGAATAATGAGTCATGGCTATGGCACAAAAGGCTTGGGCACTTGAACTTTCAAAGCTTGAGAAGTTTACAATAAAAGAATATGGTGTATAGTCTACTAGCAATACATGACAAGAAAGAACCTTTTGAAAGATGTGCACTTGAAAAATAACATAGAGAGGCATTTCCAAAGAAGCATGTATGGAGAGCCAAAGTACCATTGGAGCTTATTCACACTGACATATGTAGACCCATGAAAACTCCTTCTCATGTTGGTAACATCTACTTCATTATTTTTATTGATGATTATTCAAAGATGACATTGGTGTACTTTATGAGATATAAATCCGAGGCATTCATTATTTTCAAGAAGTTCAAAAATCTTATTAAAAAATAAAGTGAGCACTACATCAAGGTGCTAAGAAGTGATCAAGATGGTGAATACAACTCAAATAAATATGAGAAGTTTTGTGAAGATGTTGGTGTGCAAAGACAATTGACCATTGGCTATACATCAGAACAAATGAAATTGCCAAAAAAAAAATCATACAATTGTTGAGATGGCCAGATATATACTCAAAGACAATGGCTTTCCAAATTCTTTTTGTGCGAAAGCGATGTATACGGCGGTGTACTTGAAGAATAGATGTCCAACAAAAGTTTTTCAAAATATGACACCATTTGAAGCTTGGTTTAGTAAAAATCCTTCAATGAAGCACTTCAAAGTCTTTGGATGTGTGTGCTATGCACATATTCCGAAGGAGAGGAGATACAAATTTGATGAAGAGAATAAAAAATGCATCTTTATTAGATATAGCTCTAAATCAAAAGGTTACATACTTTTTAACTTAAAGCACAATAAAGTGATCATAAGAAGAGATGTTCTTTTCAATGAGAAAGTTGCTTAGGATTGAAAGAAAAAGAAAGTTGAAGAAAATATTATTCTCTTGATGAAGAAATTCATGAAGCTCAAAATGAAGAAAATGAGGTAGAAGGTTCACCACAAACTTCTCCAGATATAAGTCTATTACCCACCTCAAGCTCAAGTTCATCTCCAAGTTCTATTCCCATAAGAATTAAAAGCCTAAGTGACATTTATGTCGCTTATAATTTTTGCATGATTGAGCTCAAAACTTATAAAAATGCTATGCATGAAGAAATATAAAACAAGGTAATATAAGAAGAAATTAATATGATTGAGAAGAATAAAATTTAGGAGTTAGTAGAGAAACCAATCGATAAGGAATTCATTGGCTTGAAATGGATCTACAAGATAAAATGCAATCCGGATGGGTCCATTCAAAGACACAAAGAAAGATCGGTAGCAAAAGGATACTCCCAACTACTTGGGATTGATTATCAAGAAACTATTGTACCAGTTGCTCATATGATACAATTAGAACTCTCATTTTTATGACGGCATATAAAAGTTGAAAACTACACCAACTAGATGTAAAGTTGGCATTCTTGAATGGAGTGTTGTAAAAAAATTTATATCGAACAAACTCAAGACTTCATAATCAAAGGTTAAGAAAGTAAGATATACAAGTTGAAAAAAGCATTATATGGGTTGAAGCAAGCACGCCGAGCATGGTACTCTTAAATTGATACCTACTTCAATGAGAAAGGTTTTTTAAGAAGTCCAAATGAATCAACGCTTTATGTAAAGAAGTAAGGTAATGATATTCTTATTATCTCTTTTTATATGATTTAATTATTATTAGTAACAATGAGAATATGATTTTGACTTTCAAAGTGATATGATGAAAATATATAAAATTTATGATATGGGTTTGTTCCATTATTTTTTATGAATTGAAATCATTCAAAAAAAAGATGGCATCTTTATTTGTCAAAAGAAATATGTAGAAGGCATTCTTAAGAAGTTTAAAATTAAAAATTATAATGTTATGCAAACACCTTTGGTGGTAAATGAGAAGTTCATGAAAGAAGATAAACGTGGTGAAGCCAATGCACAACTATATAGAAGCATTGTTGGAAGCTTGTTGTATCTTACAATTACCAAGGCCGGACATAATGTTTGCATCAAGTTTACTTTCTGAATTTATGCAAAGACCAAGAAAGGTTTACTTGGATAAGCAAAAAAGAGTCTTATGATACA